>JABFEA020000015.1:112216-122839 GCA_019775915.2 Cyphomyrus plagiostoma | reverse complement strand
CACACATCCCAACCCCTCAACCCCTCTCACGCAAATCACACAACGGTTCCTGATGTTGTTCCTGTCTGGTTCCTCGGATTGATTAAGAGGTCCGGAGCTCAGATCTCGCTGGTTCTGGGTGGTCCTGATGGTGTTGGGATGGTGCCGGATGTGTTTGTGTTTCGTCTGTAACTGTTGGCTTATGCAGGGTTTTGCGGCCCTCCAACCATCTACAGCAGGGGGTCCAACTCCAGTCCTGGGGGGTCGCAGCCTTGTGTAGTTTCTTAGCTTCTTTCCCTGTTCCACCATAAATGATTTAGCTCAAGAGCTGTGGGGTAATTAGCACAAGGAGTTGAATCAGGTGTGTTAAATGAAGGGAAACCCAAAAATGTGCAGGGCTCTGGCCCCCCAGGACTGGAGTTGGGCACCCCTGATCCACAGCATGGCTTCTTCATCTCCGTGATGAGAGCTGCAGTGTACGGCTCTCCTCCTGCCCGCGCCGCCAACAGCCCCCCACCCCCAGACACAATAGAGGTATTTCCCACTGTTGGTGGGAGACACAGGCAGTACAAGGTACCACAAAATGCCTCTTTGCTTTCCTGTTCTCGACATGTCCCCAACCCCCCGCAGCACGAACATGTGGAAGTAAGAGCAGCGTTTTGGTTCTGCCTGCATGTCACCGCCAAGACACGCGTGAACACTGGTGCGGAGCAGGGCTGAATGTGCTCAGTATGTAAACAAACACGTGGGAAAGCATGCAGAGAAACACACAGCCTGTTTGTGGCAAACTCTATCAGGGAAGGGTATATATGACCCTGAGGCCTCACTTGGTCACACACATGCTCTCATGCATACTGATGTAGCGATCAGTGTCCCGAGGAACACAAAAACACAGACAAGCACATGCACAGATTAGGTAACTATATTTTTGTGGGGCCTCTCCATTCATTTCTATGGGCATAATTCTAATCCTAACAATGACGCCCTTAACCCCTACCCGTCCCTAGCCTTAAGCATAAGTAACCAAACGAAATACAAGACTTGCATTTTTAGTTCTTTGATTCTAGTCACATTTTTTTAAGCGATTGAGTGTCCCCAAAAAGGTGTTTCCTACCACATCAAAATTACCGGTTTTTATCACATTGTGAGGACCAAATATATACGTGATCACACACACAGACACACTTTAATGAAGTTTAATGAAGCCACAACAAATGTTTAAAAAGGATTTTTCTGTATACAGCATTTCCTGCTCGTGTAAATAAAGACCCATGACATTTTTAGGTAAACAAGTAAAGCCTCACGCATTTCCGTAAATAATACTCATAACTCTGCGGGACGTCGCGGTTAACGCATTCCCGGATTAAAAATGCTGATGTTCTACGTGTGACCGTCCCCAGGCCGCCGCGTCTGTCCCCCCCGTCCCCAAGGCATAGCGACATCCCCCAGAGCGTGCGGCGCGCACCTCGCCGCCGCTGCCAGGCCAGCCGGCGTCTGTGGGGGGGAACGGCCCACCTACTTGCAGGTGATGCATTGGGAGACGCCAGGCATGGAGCAGCCAGTGAAGAATGAGCCCCGGTGTGCAGGCCGGGAGGCAGAGCGCTCCTCCACTGGGCCAGAATCGCCCTCCCTGTGCATTAAGCACTGGGTGCCATTACATGCCTGTCCGTCCCTCGCCCGGTTTCACCGCATGTGCCGGGCCGCACCCCCATCTCCACCCCACCGACTGGCAGTCCGGGGGGTCCCCTCCCCCCCAACCCAGGGAAGTGCATCTTCACTCAATAATGTATTAGAGACCAGGAGGAATGGGGGTGTCAGGTCTGACCCAGACGGGCTCTCCTCTTTATTATTTATGATTTACACACACCTTGCAGCTCATTTTCATTTAAATATTTAATGGGATGGAGCTGCTGGAAGGCTTTGGTTTCTACTTCCCTATTTTTGCCTAATAAACTCCTGTGCATAAATTGCACTGGGGTTTGCGTGCGTATGTACGCGTATGTGTGTGTGTGTGCATGTGTGTGTGCCTTGCATGGTCCTTTTCTGTGTGTGCAGGGATATTTATGGGTCTGTGTTTATGTCTGAGATTGCATCTGCAGGTGCGTGTGGGCTTTAGTGACTGGCCAGGTGAGAAGGAAGAGGAAAGATCCGGAAGCACAAAGGGACAGTGTAGCAGCTCTCGGGGGGGGGGCTGGCAGAGATAGGCGTGGGTACGAGCCCCCACCACACACAGCACTTTTCTACCTTTCTCTTTTGTTCCTGGTGACCCCCAGTGTTTGGGGGTTCGGGTCAGTCTGGGTGTCCGGAGGAACTGAGACGTGCGGACAGTAGTTGTGGGGGTGTCCTGTGCCTGACTGTGCTCATGCAATTGGGGGGGCATGGGCTGTGTGGGGGTGCGGCGCTGCGCGCTGAGGAAGTGGGGTTAAACTCTCCATCTGTTAAAGATGTAGAGATCTTTGTGGGGGGGCAGACAGCGTTTTGTTTGCATTATCATGCTCTTTTTACAGGGGCAGCACACTTAGGAAAACTCCAGATACTAGAAAAACTATTCATACATAGAAATACTGGGAAACTTTGTTGACCAATCTGATGAAATCAGCGAGATATGCAAATTAAAACAAACAAAAAGTTGGACTTTCCTTCAAACCATTTCTTTATTCAGAATAAATACAAACGATTACCTGTATTTTCAGTATGCAAACCTAAGTGACATATATTAGGGTTGATTTCCTCTGTTCTTATGCTTGAAATATTTGTGAGGGGCAGCTGCTCGCTTATCGACCAATTCGTTTAATGATCTAGTAGGAACAGAACTCGGTCGTTAACTGAGGAGTATGTGTGTGTGTGTGTGTGTGTGTGTGTATAGGCATGTTAATGTGCCAGTCATCTGCTGGAGTCAGGGCCAATCAGTCAGCTGAAGTGTTTTTGACACAGAATTTTATTGTGAGCTCAGAGCAGGACCCATGGTAACAATCCGTCCTTCGATCTGTCCTGCAAGGCATCCGTTCAGGATCCCCCTTGCCTCACCGTTCAGTTCCTCCCTTCTCCAGTGTACTCAGCTCTGCTGTCTTTTATCCCAAGTCATAACCGGCAAAAACCCAGAGAGCCAACACCCCCCCTACCAGCCGCATGTGATCCCGGCACTGGCTCAACGCGCACTGTACAGACAAGGAGTTCATGCGTGGCACTACGCCAGTGCCAAACAGCAGCGCAGTTTGCATTAAATATTTATAGCATTTCAATTGGCTTTTTATTGGAGGTAATGAATCAGTAATTAGCAGCGGAGGAGCGGCGACCTGAGCAGGTTTTAATCACAGAATGCTGTGCTGGCGGCAGGCCGCAGCATCACGGCTGGGCAGCACTATGAGGCCACGTGCTGCTCACAGAGGGAGAGGCAGGCCGCAGCATCACGGCTGGGCAGCACTATCAGGCCGTGAGCTGCTCACAGAGGGAGAGGCAGGCCGCAGCATCACGGCTGGGCGGCACTATCAGGCCGTGCGCTGCTCACAGAGGGAGAGGCAGGCCGCAGCATCACGGCTGGGCAGCACTATCAGGCCGTGCGCTGCTCACAGAGGGAGAGGCAGGCCGGCCTGTCAGGCAAGGATGTCAGCGGCTCACAGATTATTGTTCCTTTCCTCGTCACATAAGGAGCGCCAGCCTTCGTCCTGCGGTCCTGTGGTCCGGGGAAGCTGACTGGCTGGTCACCTCGCCTCCCAGACTGACGCAGCACGGGAACACCCGACAGGATGCTGCCCGGCGATTCCCCGTCTGGCCTGTTGATGCCAGGAGGCCTTTCCCAAGGTCTGGAAATCGCAGCATGACGCGATTCGTCTGGCAATTTCTCTGTCATGGAAGCAGGGATTGTTTAAGGTGGAAGAGCAGAGCGGCCATAATGTAAACAGAGGGGACAACCTTATCATTAACCAATGATGCGTTTTGAATCATTGAGTGAAAAGGGAGGGTCCACTCCAGGAGCCAATCAGCGTTGAACTGGGACCAGTGTCCTGTGGCCCCACCCCTGTATACTGCCTGTCGGTTTTAGGATTCTCCCTCCCAGATTGCCACTGATCTGGGTGTTGATCTGGGATGGTGGTATTGGCTGTGAGTCTCTCTGCCTTCTGTGCCCCGTCCTGCCTGGAACTCAGCAGAGTAACGCGTAATAGCATTAGGGAGACCAGGATGAAAGGAAGGCAGAATCTGAGGATATATATTAAATGTCCTGGAAGTGATTCTGTTTCAGCAGAGGAAAGGCAAAAGCCGATGGCGGGGGGGAGCGGGGGGGGCACAAGAGCAACATAAAACAATTACAGTGACTGGGGCGGTCTCTTTTAGGAGGGGCCCATGACGACTTCACAGACAAAGCGTGCACATTCCAAGCGGGCTGCAAACAGCCGCTCGCTAATTGGGAGCTGGAGCGGGTCGACCCTGTTTCGCAGCGAGACAACGCTTGTTGCCCCCCCCACGCCCCCCTGCTCCTCTTCCCACATAAAACAGAGCACTTTCTACGGTGTGTTTTAGTGAGCGAGGGAGAAAAATCCATCTTAACAAAGAGGCAGCAGAGGAAACAGACAAAGCTGATGACAGTGTGGTAGGTGCCCCTCCTGGCGCCCTGCCCCGGACATCTCCGTCAGATCTGTACCCTCTCTGACAGCCCCCCCACCACCCCCCGGCTGGCCCTTGTTCCCCCTTTTGCCTTTCTTGTGCAATCCATTTCACGTAATTAAAGACCCTCAGATGAAATGGCCGTCTGGAATGCAGCTTTCAGCAATCAAAGCGCTCTAAGGAGTTCCCCCTCTCCGCCGCCGCTGAACGCGTCCAGCAGCCGCCGATCAATATCATCTCCGTTATTAATATCAAAAGCGCATTACTTTGTTTTGCGCCTGGCCACTCGCCAGGCCCCAGGCCCCAAGCCTTCCTCTGGCCCTTTACCAGAACCATAATTTACTTTGGTGAGTTTTTAAGGTATTGTTTTGTCACAGCCAATCAGGGCTGAGTAACAAACGAGCTGCGGGGCCGGTGGGAGACCCCTCCGTAAGTGGGGCACGTGGCACAATCCATTTCGGAAAGTTCCACGTCAATTACTCCCGTCCTTGAGTAACGGCAGGGAGACGGGTGCCACCAGGAGGGTCGCTTCAGAGCGACGTCGCGACGCAGAACCCACCCCCCCGCCCAAACCACACCACTACCCCACTTACCCAGGATGAGGTAACAACACAAACACCATCCCAGGGAATGAATGGGACGTGACGCCATCTTTAATTGGGACATTGAATTAGGAAAAAAAAATGGCAGCCCTCGAAACAAAAAATATTGTCCACTTAAGGAACGGACGGAATTGATTTTCGTGAGCAATGCAGTTAGATCATGCTGGGACGGCCCAGGGGAGTCTGGGTGGCTGTCTGCTCTGTCGTTTGGGGCTGTGACGTTACCCCCACCGCCAGCTGGCTTCTCCTCACGCCCGTTTCCATACCTGCTTTGCCCCCCACCCTCCCAACCCACCCATAACCCCCATCCATAGATTTTGCCAACCAAGGGGCAGTGGCAAATTTTTCAAACTTGTAATTATACTATCTGGCTACATACCTGATTCGGGGGAAAAAGTATTTAAGACAGGGGTGCAGCCAAGTACTAAAATTAGCTACACGCCTGTTCCTGCTGCTCTGACGTTTCCCTTGGACGGCCATTAGCGGAATGTCATTAGCTTGCAGACCCACGCACACCCGCACACGCAAACACACACAAACACACGAAAAAAATGTCTGACAGTAAGACCCGCATACGCAAACACACACAAACACGCCTGAATGTAAAATTTCTGACGGTAACAATGAGGAACAATCGCCCCTCGCAATTGTTAAACGTCCAGATGATCTTGAAAAGCCAGGCCGGTGTGGCCCTGCCCACGACTCCAGCTCCAAGTGGACCCTCGCTGACTGGATGCTGAGACCTAGAAATCTCCGGAATTGTACATGCTCCCCATCTCCCTAGAATCAGAGCTGCTGGCTTGTCGGTCCCTGCTCGTCGCGATCCCAGGATCATTTATGATCCTGCGTGTTTTCATGTCCGCCATGGGCAGTCTTACTTAGCTCATTTCCGGGCTGCTGCAGGCAACGCTATGGGCAGCTATGCCAGGGTCCTAAAGAACTTGTCACCCTGCGGTACTAAAGGGAGCGGATGGCAGTGTGGTGTGTTTTTGGCCCATGACTCTGCATCTGAACGCTCTCCCGCTGCTTCAAAGGCCGCCCCCATCTCTGATCTCCAGCGGGACAGCGACAGGTCACGTCCTACACGCCTCTTCCCATCCCTTTATAAAAACAAAGTGGCACACGTCCCAAAATCCCTGTCAGAAGGACCTTTAAGAATAAAATTTCCAGGCGTGATGGGACGAGGGAGGGGGCGGCCATGCCCTACCTACCCTGCCGCTTGCGAGGTGGAGCAGCGGAACCCCACATTAATGGGGGTGCCCGGGAGGGGGTCTGTCTTGCGTCCCGCTGCCTCTCACATTAAGGTGACATTTTAAAGTCAAAATCCGGAGCAGAAGAGCGTACACCCCCCCCCCCCAACCACCCCTCCCCCAAGGACTTATGAAAGGTCTCACCCTGGCAATAATATATGAATATTTCAATTACTATGAAATATTAATGGGGGGCTGGTATATGTGTGTGTTTTTTTTGCCTCTGTTGTGTGCTTGTGTGTGTTGAGACCCTGATATTCTTGTATTAATTTGGGCACTAGCATTGTCTGGTCTGAGATGGGGAGGGGTCATTCTTAAGGGGGGGGTGGTAGGCAGGCATTTGGAGTCCATGACTCCGGAGGTCTGTAACCATGAGGGTGGTAGCCTATCTCACTCCCCCACACCAACACCCCAGCAGGGCCCCCAGGGGGAGGGACTGCAGAAATATGGACCCTGCATGACCCTGGGCAGCGGAGGGGGGGGCGGGCGGCGTGAAAGGCGGCACACATGGGGAGCAGACAGGTGCGCTTCCCTCCTTGAGAGAAAGTGAGAAAAACAGACCCCACCTCCATCTCTTTCCCAGGAGCCAAAAGTGGGGAAGTGGTGGGGGGGGGGGGGATAAAATCAGGAGGATGAAGTGAGGCAGGCAGGGAGATGTCAGCCCATCCAGGAGGTGGATGGGGTCGCGCTTGGCCAGAGCGGTGAGGTAAGCTCGTCGTGGGGGGGCATCAGTCAGCAGGGTGTGCACTGGAGCGGAGCAGAACCACTCCGGGTGAGGGGGGGGCTACTGTCCTCCTGGCATCCGCAGATATGAGGAGTGTGAGCCGGCAAAGGAAATGACATAATACAGACAGTCTGAGGGATGCTGACATTGTCAACCAATTAAGCAGCTGGGCAAATGCTCCAGACCCCCCCATGACCCTGTCCAAGATAGAATGTACGGATGGATGGATGGATGGATGGATGGATGGATGGATGGATGGACAGACGGACAGATGGATGGATGCCATTTAATCAGTTCATGAATGGGCACTGAAAACACTAGAAAGACCATGAGCCTGGGGTTTGGCACAATACTGGGTTTGGGGATCCGTTTGGGGGGGGCGGGGGTCTCACCTCTGGTTAATTAGGAGGTGGGGGCAACTGGTCAGCAGGCCCCGCCATCATAAACCCCAGAGAGGGTGTCTTCTCTCCTCTAAATTGGAGAGATACTGTTGTCAAAGGTGAAACGTCTCTTTTCCATTGTATGTATCATGTCGCACGTCTCCTTAGAGCCACTGCAAACAGGACAGTGTCTGTGAGGGTGAGGATGACGGGAAAAAGTCTTTGCAGGAGAGGAAACCTGCACACGTTCACCGTCATCTGTAAGACGTCCGTGAAAGTAAATTCTGTGCCCTTAATAGGCACAAAAAAAACGATAGATATCCACAACAGGTACATATGCAGGTGTGACCTTGATGGGTAAATCAAGCAGTGCCAGCTGGGAGATCATTATCCCCCCCATGGTGTCTTCAGGATTCTGGGGCATCCCATTGGCTCTCATACCCGTCCATCAATTGCCCCTGCTTGGGGGCTCCCGCATCGATTGGCCACGCTCAGGGCCCCAGAGCGCAGCACCATCCCCACTCCCTTAATTACCTGCTTATCTGATGTATGTTAGTTTGATTTACAGCCTTTTAAATGAAATGCTTTGGAATACAGTTGAGCTCTCAAACGGCTTGCCTCACAGCGATCGCTCATTAACCCCCACGCCTAGAGAAAATTTGCGGCTCATTACATCATATCATTTTAGATATCAATAAACCGCAGCTCAAAAGACAAGATGGAGGCAAAGGGTGTAATTGTGCAAATCAGAAACCACCATTGTCTGCCCCGTCTCTTCACGCCTCTCATTAGTGAGGTAAGATACTTCAATCCACCGTGTCCATCGTCCCGATCTGGGCGATGGGTGTGATCCTCTCTGACCACCCATCCGGTGCTGTGGAATTCTGGTAGAGAGGTGCTGACCTTTCTGCCCTTACGGGTCAGTGGTGCCCCGTCTCCCCCGTCTAAGAAATGACGCCACTGCACCCAGCGGTCAGCTTAACGAGATTAACAGGCTGTGTGCTTGTGTGATAAAATAGCCGTGCTTGTAAACGCCAGGATTCTGCTCGTGTAACGCATCGAGATGTTCCCTAATGAGGCCTGCAGTGGATGACTGTCTCTCTGTTCTATATATAAATACACACACACACACACACACACACACACACACACATACACACACACAAATATATATATATATATATATATATATATATATAAACAACTGTTAAGTTGCATCAGCTAGTAACACAATAATAATAGTCATAATAATAACTCCACTCGTTCCAGCGTCTCTCTGAAAAACCCAAGCGCTAGATATATATGGGAGTCCCCCCCCCCTTCGCCTGGGGAAAGGCATGGCGATGCCTAGGCGGGGGTAGGGGGGGGGGATCGATAGGGTGGCCGTTCGAGGGTTTCTGAAAGACTTCCTGTAGGAGACGCCGTTGTCAGGGTGATAGATACGCGCGGCACGGCGGAGCTCCGGCCCAGGGAGCGGCTCACCTTCTTAAGAAGGAGCCCTAATAACAAACAGGCATGAATAAAACATGGCGCGGCCCCCGGCTGCATTAGCGGCGGTGCGCGTTATAAATGATACCCGCCGCGCAGTAGCGTCTCAGTAAAAGCCCACAGCATCGGTCTAAAAGGACTGAAGCCTGTGTGTCTCTATATGTGTGTTTGTGTGTGTGTGCGTGTGTCTGTATACACACACACGCACACACACTCACATGCACACAACTGCAGACATACAGACACACACACTGACAGACACACACATGCGCACACACACACTGCCAGACATACACACACGCACTCATACACAACTGCACACATACAGACACACACACACTTTTATTTCAGGCTGAAGAGGAGACAGAGAAGAAAAATAATAACCTGTTGTGCCCTGGTGATCGTGCATTTGCTCTCCGCCACTCCGTTTGCGGCTGACGCGATTAGCGCACCTGGGCACCGTTTCCCATGATTCCCCAGTGCCTTGTCTCGGCAACCTTGGCGGGCGGGTCTTGGGGGGCGTCCTTTATATACAGGCTCCTTTTAATGGCAGTATCCTTTATCTGTTATTCCGAGGGTTCCTCTCTGTAGGAAGCAATATTTTCACACTAAAGTTATTCAAATTAAAATATCAAGGGACTTCTTGTTGGTAAACATTTATCAGCTTTCCCGGGCAGGGCCATGGTCCAGACCCATCCCAGGAAGCAGAGAGCCCCCCCTGGATGGATATAATCCCAGTATGCTCCCAGTAAGCCCTTTTCTGAGCGGATCCGTGCTCCTCATCCTCATGCTTGTCTCCGTGCTCTTGGACAGCGGTGTAAGCTCCTGTTGGTCGCCAGGAGGTCATAGATCTCAGCCCGCAAGCCTGGTTGGCTCAGTCACATAGTGACCGACTCACGTAGGGTCAGTGAGGTCAAGTGGACAGCGGCCCCTCTCACGATGGATTGACCCCTCAGCCCTGGGGGTGGCCGTGACATCGATATCCTCCCCACATCTTGTTTCACCTCCTCTCACAGACATTTCCTCTGAGACAGCTGGTGCTGCTGGGTGGGGGGGCAAGGAGGTGGGCTTGACGATTTGAGAGTGGTGTGTTTACTTCATTTGCCCGCTGTTTCCTCACCCCCCCCCCCCACATAGAGTAAGTGACTTTTTATAAACAATGGAATTTTTTACCCTGAACCTTGAAGCTGTGGATCCCCAAGCATTTATTTTTCACCTTTTGATCTGTCAGCTGAAACGGGTCGAGGTCAAGTACCAGCAGTGACTCTCAGCAGATGATGGAGATGGAGAATACTCCGGCAATGCTCCCGTCTCCGTGACGCCCGTCTCCGTGACGCCCGTCTCCGTGACTCCCGTCTCCATGATGCCCGTCTCCGTGGCTCCCAGCTCGGAGCCCTTCTACAAGTGACAGCCCCCAGCCGAGAGCAACAGAGCCGTCGTCTTGTTATTTGTTTAGCAGATGTCCGATAAATAACATCGGTCCTCGCTAAACTGGAACGACCTCGCGGGGGCGGGGGGGGGGGGCCGGGCGCGGGGGGGGGGGGGGGGGGGGGGGGGGGCGGGGGGGCGGGGGGGGGGGGGGGGGGGGGGGGGGGGGG
>JABFEA020000015.1:76498-89044 GCA_019775915.2 Cyphomyrus plagiostoma | reverse complement strand
TGGTACTGTTCATAATTTATCCAACCGGGGAATAATTAAATATAAATTCTAGCTTATACCCCCCCCCCCCCCCCCGACCTGCAACATTGGCCACTTTCAACACCAGCCGTGGAATATTCCAGAAAATGATAAATAGCTAATAAGTTTGATCTGTTATGGGGAGCCTTCCCTTAAGCGTGATGACCAGCCTGCTAAGCAAAGCCTACTCGAGGGTGACACTCGTCCGGATGAGCAGTATGGGACCACAGAGTGGCTTCCCAAAGCAACAAGCTCGGTATTCATGTGACACCCAAATGCCCTCCACCCACCCACCTTGACCATGGGGGAGCAGCTGCCTACTTCAGATGAGGAAAAGGGCCCTTGCAGAGAATATGTAAGGTAGAGAGTAGGGTGGGGGGGGTGCAATTTGCATTCAGACAGGTTCACGCGGAGAATGCGCATGCACACGGAGGAGTGCTGTGTGGGGGGTTTTAAACATCAGCCACCTCAGCCACGTCCCACCCGGTATAAATCCCAGGCTATAATGCTGTCTGTGCGCTGTGGCGGGGGGACAGTAATGCTGCAATCAGAGGCTGGAAGCCTGTGCATTTTTTAATGCAGCACATGCTTTTGAGGCAGGTTGGCCTCCAGCGCATTTGATCAGTTTCCTTTCTTTAATGTGTCTGTCATTTTAACTGTTTGCTTTTTCATTTATTATGTAATTGGGTAAAGAGTACCCTTGTTAGGAGCTGACCAGCACTCCGCCCTCGACCTCGGTGTTTATGGATACCTAATGATGCCGTTCGGCCTGAAGTCCAGGCCACATGGCTGCTAAATCACAGGGTAATGAAAAGCAGGTGGGGGGTATGGGGGGGTGGTCTTCTTTGGCCTCTGAGGCGGCATTGAGATGTAGGGTCCTGCAAGTGAGCCAATGACGGCTTTTCCTTTGTTATTGATGTTGCCTTTTCGACACAAGTAATGTTGCCACCAGGCTTCTCATTATGACTTGGCGCTCACCTGCTCCCTACCTCCCACACACACACACACACACACACACACACACACACACACGCACATATACACCCCTACCCAGCCATAACCTCAACCATAAGTAACCAAACAAAACATGAGACTTTTGGCATTTTAAGTTTTTTGACTTGCGTTCACAGATCTTTGTGGGGGCCTGAAAAATGTCAAAAAAAGGTCAAAAAAAGGTTTTTGTTATTTGGACATTTGGTCCCCACAATGTAATACAGACGTAATCCACACACACACACACACACTCGAATTATAAAAAGAAATTAGCAGGGGTGTCATTTCCTTTGAAATGTTCGTCTGTGGGGAAGGCCCCCCCCCATTCTCCATCTCTGAGGTGCCATTTTTGCTGGTCACCGTGTCAGCATGGAACCTGAGATGCCACAATGTACATGGCCACCACCAGTCACCCGAGTGAAGAGGAGTGCACCTTGAATCTTTCCGGAGCGAATACCGGCATTTCACATCTTGCGTACTGTGCAAACAAGTGTGTTTGTAATCATTAGGCAGCTAATTTCTTTGGGAAGGGCATCTGGGCTGTAAAGTCCCCTCTGGGTTGCTCCTGTGGCCCCTGGGGGCCTCTCTGCTCCTCCTGCCTGATACCCCAGGTTTACACACAACCTCCTTCTTCTTCCTGTCCCCTATAGATGTCCCCCTGAGAGCCCATCAGTCGCTAATGGCAGCTAGAGTGAACACGGCGGTCACGCTGTGGAGACAGCACCTCGTTTCCGTGGAGATTCCAGACATCTGTTCTGGGCCTCGCGCCCGGGCGCTGCCTTCAGACAACCCATGTCGAGGGGGCGCCACTTTGTCTTAATTAGCCGGTCGTCACTCGAGGGGGACGGCAGCATCACCGACTCCTTCCCAGATAGTGACAGCACCGGTCCGGACCACGATAAGGTGCTGATGCTGCTTAAACGGCTGCTTTGTTCTGCATCCATTTCAGGCCTCATTTTCTTCCCGGGCACCTCTGTGGGCACAGTGGAGGCTGTCTAGCATGCCAAGAGATATCGTGGGCGGGTAGCTGGCTGGACTGCCCCTGTGGATGGGTGAAGTGTTTGGGCAGATAATCACCAGGTAGGACAGGTGAGAAGTCTGTGCAGGGGCGAGAAACCCCACATGCTCATACAGTCACACTCTCCCTGGAAATATCAGATAACCCTAACACACACTGGCACAGGAGCAGGTTCAGCAGCGGCACGTTCTCTGCGGATCTTACCTGGTCGATTGGCACAGTCATGGACCCACAACTGGGTCCACCCCTCTCCTGTCGGCACTGCTCCCCTTGCACTTCAGAAACCGCAGCTCGCCATTGAAAAGGGATGCGGGTGAGACTCCCACTGTCATAAATTAGCGTGGGCTCGTGGAGAGCTGTGGGGCTGTCACAGGAAATTAGGGGAATGAAGATGTTCCTCATGGAGAGAGCTACCTTCCTGGCGAGCGACAGCCCGCGCTCCTGCGCGCCTGTGTTCCCCTGTCGCGGGATAGATGCCGCGCCTGATCGACTGGCGCGTTGCTGCGCTGACGTGAAGAGTCTGCTGACGATAATGCGATTAGCTTAATTGAGCTTCTCAGCCGGCGTGTAATTAAAACGACGTATTACGGGGCAGAGGTGCTCCTTAATACGGGAGTTTCCTTTATGATGTCATCACCTGACTACTACAGCTGATTGGAGTGTCTCCATGAAAGGGCCCTTAATGACCGTCTTAAAAATGAAAAATGCGTAATAGTGAGTGTGGCTGTGCTATTCTTTGGCAGCACTGTGAAGTGATTGTATTACTGTACATCAGTAGTGCGTGGTGAGTGTATTTCTGTTCCCTATTAGTGTTTGGTGGTTACTGTACAATTACAGATTCTGGCAAATGTTTTAATATACGGTAAAGGTGTTTGATGATTATTTTAATTCACAGTAATAGTCTGTGGTCATTGTATCGCTGTACAGTAATTTTGTTTGTTTACTGTATTTATGTACAATAGTAGTGTTTGGTGATTGTTTCAATGTACAATAATAGTGCTCGGTGATTTTATAACTGTACGGTGATAGTGTGTGATGATTGCATTAATGTACAGTAAAATTTTGTGGTGATTTTATTACTGAATGGCCACGTTTGGGAATGAGTCTCTGAACTGATTACAGCAGATTCATTAGTGTAATAAAGCTGATTTGCCACATCCACAGAGAGAGCAGCTAAGGAGGGGTGAGGTATTTACTGGGGTATTTACTGGCCTGGACTGCTTACTGGAGAAACTAGTGGTATACTGGCCAGGGTGCTCAGGGCTGTCCTAACTGGGCCGTTTACCGGAGCACCTGCGATCACTCCTTTGGATAATAAGCTCTGTCATCTTATAGGTTAAAGGTTGTGATCCATATCTGGCCCCCCTCCCCCCATTGGCTGTGATTATTCAGTCTAGCCCCGCCCATCGCTCTCTGCACCTCCGTGTCCCAGTCTGCCCCCCCACCCCCCTATATTTCCCTGTGGTTTCTTAGTCTGGTCCCACCCCCCGCCACCGTGACAGGATTTACTGTCCGACTCCAGCTTGAAACCCAGCCGTAAAAAACCCAAACCAGAAAAGCAGCTGAGGGTGTAAATAATTCATGCAGACAATATGACTTTTTTATGTAAATTCGTTGCATTAACCCTCTATTATAATGATGGACGACAGATATGGGTGATGTTTCCTTGGTAAGAGCTAATGGATGACCATCATAAATTCACCGCACATTTTATTGTGTTGCAGGGAAATTGTGCCTGGAGGCCGCGCTGTTTACTTTTATGTAAAAATGGGCCCGCGTGCGCAGGGAAAGGGCATTAGCGGCGTGCCGGGCTCGCACTCCCCGCCTCACGCCACTTTTGGACAGGAATTGGCTTCTGCACACGTTGTGCCTGCCCACCCAGTCCCCCCTGTGCATGGGACTCTCTTGCTCACCCGTCTGCGTTTCCCTCACCAACCTCGGTCACGACTGCTCGCGTTAAAGAAACGCGAAACCCGGTGGTTTGAGGTTTTAATTCACCGACTGTTCCGATACTGGGGGCGTCCTTAAGCCGGCCACTCGTCAATGTCATGCCGGTCGGATGGGGTGTCGTTAACGGCACCCTGGCTGTGTCAGAACCCAGCTCTACGCAAAGATGCCGGATGACTGACAAACTCAATCATTTTTACCGCGGAATAAAAAGTGGAACATTCCAGGTGTCTCCCGCGGGCCGCCCCTCGGCTGGCGACAGCCTCCCCATTGGCTGTGTGGCTTCCCGTTTGGTGGCTGGCCGCCTCCCCCTTTCCCCACGCGCAGATTTACTCCTCAATAAGAACTCTCTAATTAACATATACACTTGGGGACTCCTTTTACCGCAGCCAGGGGTGAGACACGTGCATATTTCTCACGGCGTAGCTCCAGAACACCCCCGCCCCCCCCACCCAGCAAGGCCATAAAGCAGCGGCTGTGACACGGATTCGCCATTGTGCTGTGTCGCGGTGCCAGGATGACCCCGAGCTTCCCGGTGGGGGCTGTGGATGGACAGACATGTCAGGGATGGTGGACGGGTCACTGCCTTGCAGTTTTGCTGCTAGGCCGGCCTGGCAGCGCCGATTTCATTTGTAAATGCTGTTGTGTGATGTAATTAGGAGCAATTCCGGGAGGGCTGGGGGGCAGAGGGGCGGATGTTCTATGGCCCACTTCCTGCTGGACATCCAACCTCTCTGGGCCCAGCATCACACATGAACCAACAGCTGTCTGGTGCCTGCTATTGGGGGTGAAGCGACAGTTGTAATTGTACAGATAAAGCGCCACGCATCACCTCTGATTGGGAGGGGTGAGTGAAACACGCATGATCATTGAATTTGCCACCTATATGGGTTCCCCCCACAAATGCTAATAACTCAAACTGCCTGCTGCGTCCCTCCCCGCGACTCCTTCGTTAACTTTGCCCCCGTCCCCCCACACCGGGGACACGGGGCAGCAGAGTCGGCCCCTAGTCGCCCCATCCACCCGAGCGTGTTGCCCACCTTCCGCAGATCTGGGTCTCAGGCCGTCCTAACCCCCACCTGTCTCGAAATGCAAAAGGCTGCATCATCAGATGCATGTAAACGAGTTTCCCGGTTAATTAGTGGCACATAGCTCGGAGTCTGCCGTAAGACGCCCCCCTCCCCCCCGGGCTTCGAGGGGACGTCAAAGCTCTGTCTCTCCGTGTTTATGGGGGGGGGGCTTGTTTTATTCATGCCTAAGACACAGGGGAACCTCCCTTCACATCCCCAACCCAGCCCAAAGACCTGGGTCCCAAGGAGCATGAGCAGAACCCCCCACCCATCCAATTCTCAGGAGCACAACTGTGGTGCTGAGCAGACTCAGTTTAGGAGGCAAAGCAGTTTTTTAAAATTATCAGTGCCAGTTAGTATAAGCCGCTCCAGGGGGCGGGGCAGCTTGGGGGAGGGTTGAGCCATGTGACGGTCACGTGACCAAAGTCAGTACGGGGACTTGGGCCGTTTAGCGGCTGCCAGGAGCTGCAGAGCAGTTATTCATTTTCAGCTCAGCTGTCATTAGCCAGAACAAATCACCCGGCTCCCAGCCCCCGTGTCTCTTTATTATCTCGCCAGGGGCGACGGCGGCAGATTTCCTGTGAGCTGGAGCCGGGGGAAGCCGCTGTGGGTCCGAGGTGCTCTGTGGTGTGTGCCGCCTCCGTGGGACCTGCCGGCATCCTCATCTTCCTCACCGCCGGCATCCTCCTCTTTTTCCTCATCTCCCCCATCAGGACTCTCTCAGTTACATTATGCACTATTTTGGTCGTAACCTCACCGGTCACTAACCCACTCTAAGGGCTGCTGCTAGAGATTTCGGGCCCCATGAAATCATATTGGGCCCCCAATCCCAGGCCAATCCAATAATGCTTGAAAATTTTCAGGACCCCTGTCAGCCCTTTATGGTATCCCTGCACACACAGCTGTTGGCAGCCTCGGGTCCGGAGTCTGTCTGCGATCTTGGTGTCTCTATGGGCCGGACCTGGGACCAGTGTCATGTACAAATTTGTCACAAAGGGTCCACCAGGGGCATAGGGGGGTGGAGACAGTTGTCGACTAGAGGTAAGAATTAGAGGCAATGGGTTAGGGTGCCAACCGAGGGAGGCTGGGAAACTGGACAAACATGCCATTTTTTTTAGCATCTACGAGTGATCATTTTCGGGGGGCCACAGACACCAACCCCCTCTGTCTCATTTTCCTACTATGTGTTTGAACCACCTCTCATGTACCTCTGACCACACAATGAGCCCCATGAGATGCCTTCAGACATTTCCAGTTTTGTTATGCACAGGCAAAACAGCAGACGACCAAAAGGGGTCCACCCAGCACCGCCACTGCACGAAAAGGCCCCCTCCAGCGCAGCCAGCATTTAACGTCACACAATTAAAATATTAATCATCTTACTATTAATTAAGGCAGTTAAGTGCTTTTTATTACTGCTGCCAATTGAAAGCCTGACAGTCCTAATGAGGTCACCCAAAAAAAATAAAAGACGATAATTAGGGCCGGCAACTCAATTTCCGCTGCTGCCCATTCTCTCAGCCTAGCGCCCATCAATAATTAATTTAATTACCGATATTGTGGCATGAGTCACTATCAATTTAAGAGACAAACATAATTATTTAATAACGATGCCCCAAACATATGCAGTTTTGGTGCATTATTTTTTTAATCTTTAATAACTTGTTAATGTGGGCAGTGAGGGTGACTTAAACAGGCCAGTGGCCTTTTCACGTGTTTTGCCTAAATGCCGGCGTGCAATTAAAGGTGTTGGACACGACACAAATATTTACCCTCTGGTTTATTAATAAATGGACTGGAGTAAAAAGCCCAGGAAACCTTAAGTTCAATGCGACGAACCTGAGTTTCTGGGTCCAGGTGAGCAGGATGCTTTGTTCTGTCGGTAACAGAAAACCCCCAGAAAGGGCATGTGCAGGGAATGTCCGTTCTGGACCGATGGAGGACAGGGACGAGGACGTGGCAGGGCTGGTGCTGAGAGTGTTGACCCGCACCTGAGCGGACGGTCGTCATGTCCATGCCTGTCACCATCCTGCCCCCCCCCACATGAACACTATCCAGGAAACCAGAGCCAGACAGGCAGGTCAAGTTATTCATGCACATGTACATGCAAATACCCCCCCCACCCCTACCGTATGCCCTTCTGGAGCAGACTGCCCGTGGGTTACACACACACACACCATGTAAGCAGAGGAGAGGTTGGGTTGTGACATTTAACCCGCCCGCTCGCACACCCGCACTGACATGGGGAGGGGTTCCCTAACATCTCACAACCCTGATGACTCCATGCCGCTCCCATGATGCCTTGCACTGCCCTACCTTAACGCTTCACATTTCCTTTCCTCCTCCTCCACCTCAGGGTTTTGCCCCCCTCCAGTAAAAACATCCCATGGTGAAGCCGTCGGAGGGATGTGATCGGCATGTGATGCGTCACAGTGGGAGATGGAGCCACGTGATTTAGCGTTTGGGCCCCAAGCATTGATGATGCCCCAGGTTGCCTTGGAGACGGTAACAGTGAGGACACAAGGTATCAGCCTCTGTGCATGGCAGGCCTCCCCGTGTGTGTGTGTGTGTATATTTATATATAGAACAGAGAGACAGTCATCCACTGTGTGTGTGTGTGTTCAGGCCTCCTTAACCTGTTTAAGAGCTGAAGTCTTTGTTCATACACGTCTGTGACATGGGCAGGACTGATGATGATTGGCTGATGATTCAAGAGGACAAACTGGTCCCCCCCAATCTCACAATGCCTCAGCTGGGTCCCATAGGTGCAAGCAGGGGCACACCCCATGAAGCACACCCCCCTCCCACGCTCACCTAGGGTTCTGGGGCTCATTAACTGCAGTCAGTTGGTCCCAATCCCTGTTTAAATGGGCCCCGGGGCCCGACTGACCCCAGCCCACCTCTCCTTCCGCCTTTGTTACTCCAGCTTTTCACAATAAAAAGGGCTGACCTCTGGCACACGGTAACCCCCCCCCCCCCCCCCTGCCGGTCAAGGACAGCTGGGAGCCAGGTATTGCAGGAGTACTCTAGTGTCCCCCCCACCGACTGCAGATACTCCCCCTTCAAGCCATTTAGTGATTTGTTCTTGTCTCCGGTATCGGTTTTAATTAGGCAGGTTTGAGCAGGGTTAGCATCTCTGAGCATTAGCATCCCCACGCATTAGCACGCACGTGTGTTAGCACGCCTACAGGATATTGTGCTTGTGCATTAGCATCCCTGCACGTTAGGGTGTCCACGGATTAGCATCCTGCATGTTAACATGCCTGTGTGTTAGCATGCCCGCATTTAGCATGTCCTCATGGTAGTGTGCCTGCGTGTTAGCATCCCATTCATCAGCATGCCTGTGTGTTAGCATCCCCGCATGTTAGCGTGCCCACGAGTTAGCATTCCAATATGTTAACGTGCTTGTGCAACCGCACACTACCGTCATGACTGACAGGGAGCCCCCCCCCTGGTGTGAGGGTCTCTCAGAGCCACAGCCAGGGAGAAGGCGAACGGCTTATTGTGTTTCATGGTTAATTCTGTGTCAATTAGCCGAGTGCTACGTCGCCTCCAGCGAAATCGCGAGGCGAACAGAAGCCCACAGAATCTTCCAGCTTTGACAGGCTTAGTGTTCAATCATTTATCCGCAGCCCGGGGGCGCCCAATCGCTGTCAACAAACATTCCATTGAAATCATATCAGTCCTCTTCCCTTCTTTCATTTCCTCCCCTCCCTCCCCCCTTCATTTTCTCTTTGCCTTCTCATGCCCCCGACTCATCCTTTGCCGTTGTGATTTTTTTAAAAGTACCATTTATTGTTATTTCTATCCATGTTTTCCCACAATATGCTGGAGCAGCAATCCCCCCCCCCTTCCGCCATATCTTCTCCACCAGTTCTGCCTGACTTCTGAGTCGCTCAGGCCATGACTCAGATCCTTCTGGAGGTGCCAGAGCTCAAACTGGCCCCCCTCCCTGACAAAACTTCCCTGTGTGTCCACCTCAGATGGGACATACAAAATAAACACACACATAGATGCACTGATTCACCATGCTAGCTTGTGGTTTATTAGCTGCTTGTGTTGCCTGTTGTCTTACTGGAGTTTTGATTTGGGATGGAGCACCTGTCCTTAGTTACCAAAACAGAACCTGTCATGTGACTTGAACTGGCATCCTTCCCACCTTCCCTCCCCCAGGCCCGATCCTCATGGGTTTTGGAGGGTAGTTTCACTCCTTGCGTTCTCTTGCCGGTTGCGATTGCGTTGGCATGTTGTCTGATAGCTCAGTCGGGCCTCCCTGCCCCATGTTGCTGCTTCTCCCCTGTTGTCAGTTCCTGCGACGCAGCTGCGCTGCTGCGGTGGATTGCAGACCCCTCCCCAAAAAGAAAATCCTGCCACATGCAGGGACTGGCCGAGTCCTCTACCTACAGCCCTGCCTGTCAGCTCACCGCAAAGTCTCTGCGTTGAAAGATAAAGTCAAACCAGTTGCCCAAACCCCTCACCTACCCCAGGCCCCCTCATTTACAGAACTCTATGATGCCAACGTCCTGAGTCTCATTTCAAGAGGCAAGGTGTGTCTTTTATGAATTTCGTCTGTTTTAAAGTCAAGCACTAGGTCTGAGCAAGAAAGCTGCTGGACAGTACCGAGATGGGGGGGCGCGATGACGGCGACAGTATTCATCCGGTCGACATGTAAGCCCACCACCAACAGCCATGCGACTTCTGGTGGACAAGCACTTCCCTCAGGTTTCCAACCCCCTCCATCCTGCATCCTCCCAGACCAACGATGCGCAAAAACAACGATGGATAGAGAGACGGAACTCGGGCCCCCAAAGTGCATGCTGCTTTTAGCCTTTTGAAGTGGGGCGGTAAAAGGGGCGACCCCCCCCCCCCCCCAGACCTAGTCCCTGTTTATGCTCTCCCTTTCAGCCCTACATTAGCATGTCACATGCCCTGTGCCAGGTTGCTAATGGGGTCTATTGTCAAGCCCCCCTCTCTGAGGAAGCTTCAAAGGGCACGGAGAGAAGAGACGGGGGCCATGACACCTGGCCCCGTCCGTGTGTGGCCTGTGCCGGCCACCGCCAGCCTGCCTCTGCCCTCTCCGTGTCGCCACTACCGGGTTCTATCCCAGTGAGTGCTCCTGTACAGTCAACGCCTCCTGTGAGCTTACATACACTTAAAGGGACACTTTAATTCCAACTTGAATCCACAGTCTCGCATTTTTCAGCGAGACACAGAGTGTGACTATTAAAAATGCACCATCATTTTCCAGCCCCCCCACTTGTTCCTCAGTGCATTTCCTCGCCTCTTTACGTTCCCTGAAAGCCGCTATGACATTATACTCTGTTTTCACCTCTCTGTTTCCTGCAGCTCCATTTAGCAAAACAAGTAGAAAACAGCCTTTCCCTCTTCGCAGGAGATTAATAAGTAAGTCTCGATCTGTTTCCCTGCTAAAACGCAAGACAAAGGTAAATTAATATTTTAAAATAATTATAGAATGCCTGAAGGTAAACTGAGCAAAAAAAAAATGGCAGGTAAATAATTGATTGCTCTGGGAGAGAAGGATCCGGGGAGAGATTAGTGAGTCAGTGGGATGACGCCGTTTCACGGGAGCTGATGTTTGGGGGGGGGGTGGATACCATGCTTTCTGTTTGCCTTAGTTGGAAGGGAAATGAGCCTGAAGCTTGCCTCTGTGACCCCCAGGGGTCTCCTTTGGGACGCTGTAGCCGGAAATATCTTGGAAAGAAGCGGGATGCAGTGGTAGATCCTGGCGTGACGGGCGGTTTGCCTGAAAGCCCAGTGATGCCGTCGCTGGAAAACAGCCTCCGAAGGAAACATATTTGGAGCTTGATTAGTGAGTGCCTGGAACCAGGCACGCAGCCAGCTAGTAAAACTAGACTGACCCCCCCCCCCCCTCCTCGGTTGCCAAAACCTAGAATGCCCCTTAAATATCATGACCTGCATGTAACGCTGGCCTGCTGTCCAGAGAGACTGACACCATGACCCTGCCCCGCTACCCCCCGCTCCTGACACGGCACAATTCCTCCTAAGTGGACTTCATTCAAGTGGACTTAAAACACTTCATTCCTGAGAATTTTACAGCAGCTTTCTAAAACACAGAGGCATGTCTGTCAGCACTGACGATTCACGCTATGACACCATGACTTAGGCGACATTTCTTTCTACTCTTTAACTAGAACTGTTATATGTTTATTGAATAATACACATCTTCCTCATCTGATGTAATTTCAAAGTAATATTCTTTAAACCATTAAAAAGGGTACAAATATGATTTAGTTTAGGTTTTATTTAATTGATAACTTTTTATTTATTTTATGACTAAATGACTCTTTAATGGTGATATAATTTCAATAGTGATTTCTTACTTCAGGTAATATATGTTATTGTTGCTTTCCCAAGTGTTTCCTTGGGGTTTATTGCGGACTGTGCAGTTTAATTGTTCAGTTTAATCACATTTTCATTCCGTTGTCACACCATGACCCCATTTAACCTGTGGTGCTGTCGGGCTGGTCAGAGATCCTGGGGCTGCGATGGCGTCCAGATCGGACTAATAAACGAACAGGGAAGGGGGCTGGCTGAGCCTGAGCTGGGGAGGTCGTAGCCGCAGACAGCCAATCAGCTGCCGTCGCCGAACAGTGAGTCAGTGCCCATCAATTCAGCTGCATTGGGGCTGAGAGCCCAACTCTCCCCCCAGGGGGCATTTGTGAATTTCGCAATTCCCGCACTTTGGTCTCTAGCCAAGCATTTTTCTGCTGTTGCTAATTGTTATACCTACAAAACCAGGAACAAGATTGCTTGTCATGGCAAGCCTGCACAATATTTCTATATATATATACTTGTATATTTGTGTGTATGATACATGCATATATATATATATAGGTGTGTGTATATATATATATGCACACACATGCACACACACACCTATATATATATATATGCATGTGTGTGTATGTGTGTATATATATATATATATATATATATATACACATACACACACAAGCATGTCTGTATATATACAGTAAAATTACAATAAAATTATTAAATGACATTTACAAATTCCTCAAATCAAAAGTGTGTAGGTGTCTGTCTGTGTTTTTGCTTTGCACTGTCAAAGTGTTACGTAACCAGAACCTTAATAATCGGCAGGTTGAAAATGGTAATTAATCCGTAACGAAGAGGAAACCGTTTGTCGCTGTGGGGGCGTCGCGTTGGAAATGCGGCACGGTTTATGATTTTCTACGCGGTCGCAGTGGAGGCCGAGGGTTATTCATCGGACTTGAACTCCGAGACATTCGAGCCGCTTTCTGAAGTTTTGACTTGTCATCGCGGTTGCCGCGGGCAACGTCGATCACCGCTGATTTATCTGAAAGCCGTCCTGGCGTGAGAAAGCTGCTCGCTTTCATCCGCTGCCAGGTCGCTGCAAACGCTCAAAATCGCCCTGTAAATTATTAGCATGAGTCGGAGGCACAGGAGGATGGGGAGTGGGGGGGGGGGGGGGACTCT
>JABFEA020000015.1:47560-63332 GCA_019775915.2 Cyphomyrus plagiostoma | reverse complement strand
TATATATAAAATAAAAAGTGAAGTGTAACTGAATTAGTAGCATATTACCCTGCAAGGTAAATAAGACTATGACTTTAGTGCGTTTTCCAATCGCATTTTTCTGTTGAATTCCCAGTGCGTCGCGTTATTTATATCACAGGACACACACATACACACACGTGCCAAAGGAAGTCGTGTCCGACATAACTCCAACAACACGACCCTGCTCCCCCGAGGAATAAAAGAAGACCAGTGTTTGATCATGCTTAATAACTGCATGTTTGATTCTGAACGAAAATGCTGATTTAATGTTCAACATCTACGGTCTTACAGGAGACAAATAAAAAGACAAACAGGGGTAGATTTTGAATAACCTGCTACTGACCGTTTTTCCCACTCATTTTCTTTGCTTCCAGTGAACAAAAGCGCAGGACTGAGAAGTACATATGAACCCCTATTAACAGTTCCTGCGCGTTTGTGTCCTTAAGGGTGTGCGCGACTGCGTTCGAGCGACTCCATATCCGAGTGATTTTTATTTTGTTAAATTTTTTTGAGAGGGCTGGGCGGCGGTCGCGTGCTTACATTAAAACAGATTTATTTAACCCTCCCAACAATTAACTGTTTACTCCCGATGATCTACAATAAGTTTTTCATTCGACGAGTTATGTATTTCCATGCCCTGCGTCTGATTTCTTTTTTAAAATTCAACGAGCGACATACACATTTTTACAATTTACTTTGAATACATAATACGACAACAAGTGATGTTCATATAGAAATAAAGAGGGCTCGAACGCAGTACATTTTCAAATAGCGTCAGTTAAACACGAAGGACACAAAGTTTGCTTATTAATAAAGTCTCCCGGCAGCCTCGCTACGGCATATATTCGAGCTGCCTTTTTTGTTATTTACGAATTCATAAAACATCACTAACGGCTTATTTATATATCTTTAAATAAATATATAATGTAGGTTCAACAAAACCACGCCTTTCTTGAGACTGTGACGAGCACCTGTGACCCTCAAGAACATCCAGTCTAACACACTCCCCGCAACTCAGTCTCATAGACGAGTTAACCAAAGGGATGCTGATTACACATAAAAGAAGGACGCTTACCGTTCGGCTGCCTTCGGGTATTTGTGGTTTCTGGGATACCTCATTGGCTTCTTTTAAAACCTATGAAAAATAAAAACGATCTCCAAGGTATAAGATTAAGAAGAATATACGAATATAAAGTATATTAAAATAAACGATCAGATTAAGGTGACGTTTTAACGATAGTAAAACGCTGCGGTTTTATGTAACGGTTGGAATGTGTGTCTGATTGCGGAGTTTTAGACGACTGGAAAGGGAGAGATGTAAGATTTGTTTAAAGCCCCGAATTTCCATTTAAGAACGTGATTGTGTTTGCAAAGATCCCTTTCAATCTTCCCATCTCCCCCTCTGTAGCCTTCAGCCTCTCTGCAGCTGCTTTGCAATTCATGGAATTGGTAATTTGCTATTGGGACAGAACGTGAAGGGAAAAATAATCAGATAAACTGGGGAAGGAGTGCAGAAGAAACCAGAAGAGAGAAGCGCCGGATTTCTCCCTAAGTTGCTGCTCAGAAAAAAAATCATGCAAGAAAAAGTGTTCAATATTTACAGTTCGGATGGGGTTTGTGTAGCGTTAGTGATAAGACGTCTTTTTTTTTATCATGATCAGCGACTATACTGCTCGGCGTTGGATGTAAATTGTGTTTAAATTCCACATGCACGCCCGCGTTCATATACACTCTAGTCTTCCTCGGATAGCGGCGAATCCAAATACATCTACCAAATTTCTGACATTACAGCTCAAACGTATTTTAGCTGCATGCATGGGAAAGGTGAAGAAGTGGACGGCACTTTTAGATAATCAGATTTAATTTTTTTTTTTGCTGTGATCTGCCAGTAGGTGCTGTCTACCTTACATTGTGCACTGTCATAATGACTTTGATTTCATGGGGTACGTCATACCGAGTTTTACTTAAATTATTTAAATAACGATTATTAAAACGAATGAACCAATGGGTTACTTGGTTAAAATGCCACGGCTCGTCATCACGTCATAATTAACCATTAACTTTGTTGCATAAATGTTGCGATACCGATGTAATGAACAGATGGTATACATTAAACTCCGGAGCGCAGATTCTTCGGATCGCAAAAAAGTTGCACTAGTACCGCGGTTAAGTTAGCCTGATATTCGCTTACTTTCGTCATACACTGATCGCCTAGGTTAGCCAACAAAGCTTCAATCAGCCCATGCACCTGACATTGTACGTCCAGGCGACGCCACTGCACAACACATGACAGACAGCAGCACATAACATGCGCTTTGAGCGAAACGTTTGTTAACAAGTCGCTAGGCTGCGTCATCATAAAAACTGTAAAGGGCAGAACCGATTAAAATAACATCCCTTTCGCATGAGCTGCAAATATTACATAATGATTAGAGGACTAATTTCACGCACCATGATCAATTCCTTAATATTTAGCTAGTGCGCTGATTATAACGTCATTTTCTTGCTGACAAAAACCACGCAACTGACAACCTTACATTAATGCTACATCGTATTTGTTTACGCCCGTTTCTTTTGTGAAAGAGGGTGTATTCTTCGGAAATGGAACAAGAATGCTAATCTAGTTTATTAGGAAGCCACGTTTAAGCTGCAATGACTAAACGGGCTCTGGTGGGGAGACGTATATTTCTTACTGCGCTGGAAAAAGATCTCTGTACTCCCCCACGTGGTTATTTTCAAAACAACTCGGATAAACCCGGAGAAACCCAATTATTCCTTACTGTTTCCCGGCCCCTTCTGCCTTATCTAGTTGGGGGGTGGAAACGGGGAAAACAAACACGGGGACGGCCAATTGCGAGGAGCCGGGACCGGCGTGCCGTCAGCCAACCAAGCGGCCCGCAAGGGGGAAAGCGGAGTATCGCGGCACATGAGTCAGTGAGGAGCCAATGCAAGCGAAGGGGAGGAGTGTCTTGTCGTTTTCGAGACCTCCCTGAGAAGATTGTTGCATTTTTGGCTCTAAAACCCAGAGATCTCCAAAGTGCCGTCAGTGTTCGAAGTAGAAGTCATGGCTACAACAGCTCAGTATATTCCCCGGAATAACTCTTTACCTTCCAATCCACTCATGCATCCGGACTCGGATAGGATGCATCAGGGGACAACTTACAGAGAGGTGCAGAAAATGATGCACCACGAGTATTTGCAAGGACTTGCAGCGACGAACACGGGGCACCCGATGAGTCTGACGCACCACCAGTGGCTACCCACCTCCAGCACCGACTGGACCAGCGGAACCCACATCGGGCAGCCCGAGCACAATAAATCAAGCGTTCAAGCTAGTCGAGAGGACCTGAACGGCGGCTTTCACCACAGGTCGCACCTGGTACACCAACAGACGCAGAGCAGCCACCACGGGTCATGGGCGCCGACCACGACTCACCACTTGTCCCCACTGTCTCCTGCCTCCAACGGCCACCAGTCTCTTGTCTACTCCCAGCCGGGCTACACGAATCTGAACGCCATGCTGAGCCCGCAGCCCTCATCCCTGCACCACGGAATGAGAGACGCACTCCACGAAGACGCAAGCAGTCACGACAACCAGATGGAGTCCCCACAGCAGCCTTTTGGACACCACCAGGACCACTCGGACGAAGATGCTCCAAGCTCCGATGACCTGGAGCAGTTTGCTAAACAGTTCAAGCAGCGGCGGATCAAACTGGGCTTCACGCAGGCGGACGTGGGCTTGGCGCTCGGAACCCTGTACGGTAACGTCTTCTCCCAAACTACCATATGCAGGTTCGAGGCGCTGCAGCTGAGTTTCAAGAACATGTGCAAACTTAAGCCGCTGCTTAACAAGTGGCTGGAGGAGACAGACTCCAACACCGGCAGTCCGACGAATTTGGACAAGATCGCCGCTCAGGGCAGGAAACGAAAGAAGAGGACCTCGATTGAGGTCGGAGTGAAAGGAGCGCTGGAGAACCATTTCTTAAAATGCCCTAAACCCTCCGCCCACGAGATCACCAGTTTAGCGGGAACTCTTCAGCTGGAAAAAGAAGTTGTCCGCGTTTGGTTTTGCAACAGAAGACAGAAAGAGAAACGGATGACCCCGGTCGGGGTACCTCACCCGAGTATGGAGGATGTATACTCACAGGCAGACACCCCCCCGCTACACCATACGCTACAGAGTCCTGTCCAGTGACTACTTTAATGAACTAGTCTATTATTTAAAAGAGAAAAATAATTACAAAAGGGACTGTGGAATTTACAGTATTTTATTTTGCTTTCGTTTTCTTAAAAAAAAAAAGAAAAAAGAAAGACATATGGCAAGTGATTGGTCGCCGGTAACCGAAGATTATGGTACAAACATGTAGGCGTGCTGGAAATTTTTGTTCGTTTTAATAGGTTTATTTCTATGAAAAAAAATCCACGTGCATTTAAATAAATCAAAGATTTTATGTACCAAAATGTCGAGGAGGATGAGTAAGAAAAATAACATATAGGCAAATGAACCTTCGTGCTATTGAAAGAGAGATCGCAGGCCGTTTGTGCTTTAACTGCTGAAGCGCACTTCACGAGCTATTTCCGAAAGAATTCTCCACAAACTCGGCCTTTTCACTAAATAGTGTCGCGTTTTTCCTGTTTTTTTTTTCCTGGTTAACCGGATCTATTATTATTATTAATTATTATTGTTATTGATTTTGTTTACGTATAACTTGTGATGTATTGCTTTTCGAGTATCCTAGCATCAGTGTCTCTACTGTACTGCAGAACTAAAATTATGTAATTTTTGTTAATTTCTATTAATTATAATGCTATATAACACAGCAGAAGACAACCTTTACTCCCCGAGTCGACGATGGGGGAGAATCGTGAGCGGGATGGGGGTCATATTTTTGAGGGAAAGCGTGACAACACTGGCAAAACAGTGACACTTTCGTCGAAGGCATTTCGGTACGGATATCGCCTGCTGGCAAAGCGACAGAAATCAGGCTTAGTGACGGCAGTGGCCAAACCTGCATATAGAAGCACACATCAACTTTTATTTGTCTATTTTTTCCCTTTCTTTTGCGTGTAGCACTTATTTTTTAACGTCACGGTGTTGTTGCTGTCATACGTTAATTAGTTATTCTTTATTGTGAACGAATTTCTTCTCAGTTGTGCAAAAATGTTCGTGTTTACAGTTTCAAAGAGTAGTTGACGCTGTCAAGTAAATCGCTGACCATCATCAATTACAATAGAATATTGTAAAAGTGATTAGTGAAACACAACAGAAAGAATGTTAAGTCTCAGGTAACATTCACCCCAGCTCGACCTTTCGCTGTATTATGTAAAAAATGATCGACTTCTCATATTACTATAAGCTATCCCCCTTGGTTTAAATAATTGTTTAACTATATCATATTCAGCACATGCAGATAACATCGGAAAATGCTCATAGCAAGGTAATGAAGGCAGGCTTTTCGGATATGTTTATCATTCTTGCGTTCAAAACAGACAGATTCGTCTGTAGTGTGTTTTACCGCTAAATGTTGGGCAGATTTGAACAGACAGACCCACGGCAGATTCATTCCGCAGCGTTACCCGTTACAACGCGATACTACTACTTTTTATGAAACGCATTTTAAGATACTGTTGCCAGGATTATTTCCAATATGTAAATATGTCGAATATGTAAACTTATGAATTTGTTTTGATTTTTCTTTTTCTTTCTGGGCAGTTTTGTACACTTACTAATTCCGAAAAGATATTTTAATATGATTTCATTTATGAATTTGCCGTTTATAAATATATACATATATATTTATTTCCTAAATGTGTTTTGGAGCTTTTGTTTAGCTCTTTAATAATTATGTTGCAGTGAATTACAAAATGTTTTGTTTACTACATTGGTTGTATGTTGATTGCAAAATGTAGACTGCAAAGTCACATTGATATTTATGTTTTAGTAATATTTTATTACTTACATAAAACGCATATACACGAAAAGGTGTTCTGTCTTTCTTAAGTACTAATTCACCCAAAACGTGTGTCGCTATCTATTGTGACACCGCCAAATGTGTATGTCAAACAATTTCTATAGAAACTCAAAATCTGACCAATGTGTTGTGGATAAAATCTCTATTCTACCCCTTCAGCAGTTGTCAGACCAAATGTGTTCAATTTAAACTGGTAATCCGTATGTGAGAACTCGCTTTAATCGAAATCTGTGTTGATGTACTGTTTTAAAGGGAACTGAAATCTTACCTCAGACATTCCGTATCAAATTCACACGGCCGCCAAGGGCTGTTCCACATTCTTGTGTAATCGCAGTATTAAATTGTGCAATATTAATATGAAAATGTTTACACTGTTGTCATTTACCGGACCGCTTTTGTAGGTACAATTATTATAAATCATACTGGAAACGAGAGTTAATGCAGCCTTGCATTAATTATATAAACAATCCACTGCAGCCAATATATTTTGTGTCGTTGTTTACTTTATTCTTTACGAGAGTGTTGAGGTATATAAGAAGCATGCAAAGTATAAATTTCCCTGTAAGTGTAGAAGCGCACTAATTTCATACAATCGGTCAAAGAAAATGTGTGAATTTTGGTTCATTTAATTCAATCATCCATCCATCGCCGCAAAACAGCGAAAAAGAAATCTGTACACAGCATGGGGAACATACATTGTATACTGTACTCGGTATAGCATGTGTTCTTCCTTCTTTCTGTATCACCTGAACACAGGTGCGCGCTCCTTCGGAGCCTAATGATTTCCTAACACGGCTTTATGGCTCACCCGCGACCCAGAAGGATAAGCGGTTTGGACAATGGATGGATGGCTTTATGGCTCAGTTAAATTACGACCTGACAGCAAAGATGAAGAACTGATCATAAAGATCTGAGGTCTGCTGATAAATACGTTTTATTCATCTATTGCGATGTTACTTATTACGATTATCGGGTCCTGATTATTATAAGAAAATACTGGGGTACCCTCATGTTACCCCAAAACTCTGCAAATTGTGTGAAATTCAAAATTCAATCCCTTTTACAATACAAATGTACTCAAATATAAGCGCTGCACAACTATTAAGTAAAATCAAAAAGAACGAGTCGTACGTCTTTCCAGATGTTTAAGATGTGAATTTGTTTTTGTCTCGCTTTATTATATAAGAAGGATTTAAACGGGTTTGTTTAATCAATCAGAACGCCACATTTCTTTTATTTGTACAGGCTTCCCACTTGTCGACTTAGGCACAAATACATTAACAACACTATGATAATGTAGTCTGTTCTAACAGAACGATAAACGTTATGGAGATTACAAGAATAATTAAAATTAAGAGTCTTCTGCTGTGTGATTCTACACTATATATGTCATTTTACAATACGGCACATACATTCCTGGACGTAGCCCTACAAAAAGACGGGAGAATTTCTCATAGTTTCAAAGCAGTTTGAATCTCTGGTATATCTGACCCACAGAGGCCCGCCGGGAAGGAAAGGGGGGGATAAGAAAGACTGGACCCCAACCGTGTGGTCTGCGGCTGGTTTTCGGTGTGATTCATAAGCATAATTCTCAGCTCCTTCATTTTTTGACGTTGCATATGCCGATTGCTTCTTCAGTTTGCTTTTATTGTTTTCAGTAAATTACTGTGTTGTGGACTACAATATTCTTACGTATGTAGTAGTACTGCAATGTCATGATTAATTAAACTTAAATTAAAATCTTTGCGATCTTCTGTATAATTATTTTTTTTGCTTTTTGTGACCCTGTAACGATTTTCCAGTTCCAATAAACAAAACGAATGCATATTGTGTATGCAACTCCAAAATGTAAATGATTTAATATTGTTGAGGGTTTATTTTTACATACTCAGGATTATTTCCGTGTTTGATCCATTTGACATGTAATATAGGTCTACAAATAATTCAATAGTTTGCGTTAGTCTGCGGTTAGTAAATAATAGTAAGTAATAGTTTTTTTCTTATGTTTTAATTTATGGCAACTCGGAGAAGAGTCTTTACAAAATTCATTGGTTCAAAAGTGCATTTTCAGAAGCGCATGTTTTCCGCAACGTTTAGGGGACTTCTGCCGGTTTGTGTGATTATCCCACATTTTCTATTATTCCTATTATGAGATAACTCATACCCACCTCTTTACACTGGGGTAGGATCACTTTTGTACGACTGAAAGAAATCCGAAGGGCTAAATTGGTGATATCACCGAGTGCGTGAATAGGAGCGCAGACTGTTCAGATTGACACAGGCGCCCTCTAGCGTGAAAATTAAGAACCATTTATTGCAGCTTCAACTGTGTCAACTAGTTTAATAAGTTAGTGAAACGATAGCAGCTAAATAACAAACCTGTAGTCTTCCCGTGCCGTTTTCCCACTCGTAAAGCATGAGGTATGTGGATATTCACTGAGTTCCCTACCGGTGACTGCCTACAAGTCAGGTTGCGGAGTGACACCGCGTTAACATACGGCGGAAATAAATAAGTGGGTCTGTGTGACTGCGCGCGAAATGCCAGCCTGTGTTGTGTATTACACGACTGCCGCTTTTTAACCCGTATATTAGCCAATCTCTCCACACCTCTCGGGCAGAGACCTAAATGGGCGAGCAGAAAATGAAATTGGTAGTATGCGCAACATATGTTAATGCCATAAAGCAATACAGCAAATTTGCAGAGATTCGTAAAGCGAAAGCAGGAGGCCCCTGATGAACATCGCGGCACTGCGGTGTTTCTCATCTCCACACGCACCGTTAATGACAGCCATTAATCAGGCGCGTCCAAACAAGCGCGTCTTAGACCGACCGACAGATGCTACAAACCCATCGCTTAGGCCTCGCTGTTTTTCTTTACTGAACACACCTAACCCTAACCTGTAACACGTAACAGCACTTGAAAAACTACTTTTGTCGCCAGACCATCAGGCAAATCTTACTGACATCAAGTAATTTTACTGGGTTACAGAAATTTACAAACAGAGGGACCCCTAGGCCTTTAAGTCCAGTAGGAAATCCATCAACAAATTTAAAATGATGACATCTACGCTATATAAATGATCGTTACTTTGACACTGCATTGCAAATCAAATTTACTTGTGTTGCTTGTATGAACAGTGTTATTTGCTGCAAGGAAATGTGTTTGGTCACTTTTGTCCCATAAAAATCAGATGGCAGCAGGTTGGTTTTTAGTTACGCCTTTGACGTGAACAATGGCATCGCTTGCTCTTATCATTTTGATTAATCACGTTAAGGCTGCGGCAAGAGGAAGACTAATCTGCACTGGGCTCAGTCGCCATAGTTACCTGCCTCCACGGCAGTCTGTCGAAGGCCTTAGGCGTTCGGATGAAACGTCGGTCCCTTCGTCTGGGGCAGGTGAAGCGGCAGCTGAGCGGAGCAACTGTGAGTCGGACCCCAGGTGAGCTCGAGAAAGCAGCTAAATGGTTGTGGCCGCAATGCCTGATGATTCTTGTTCTCCTCTGTCAAATGGTGTTGTTAACTCTCCTGACCACGAAAATTATGAGCTGAGCATCTGCTCTGTGTCCTCTCTGGTATCCCTGGGAATTGAGTGTGATTACGCTGCTTACTGTGGCGGCACGATGGCACAGTGGTTAGCACAGTCGTTTCGTACCTCTGGTAAACAGGGTTCACCTCCCTACTCTGGTTCTACAAGTGCAGATCTTGCATGTTCTCCCCGTGTCGTTGCCAGGTTTCCTCTGGCTACTCCGTTTTCCTCTCACAGTCCAAAAACATGCTGAGGTTAATTGGCGTTACTAACCTGCCCATAGGTGTGCATGTGTGAGAGTGCCCTGCGATGGGTTGGTGCCCCATACTGGGTTGCTCCATGCCTGAAGCTTCCAAGACAGGCTCTGGACCCCAGCCACCCTCAATGGGAGGTGGGTACAGAACATCGATGGAGGAAAAAATAAATGTATGTTTACATTCCAGCCCACTACAACATGGTTTCCTGTCAAGTACTTAAGGTACGAATCCATTTCCTTACAAAAAGAACAGACATGCCAACTGCATTGCAACAGGCAATATTAGATCTCAGTAGGATTAGGTCAGACTAAGAAGATTGGCTGCATAGGGTGGGCACCGTGATACAGGGATGGTTTCAGAGTGTCAGTGCAAAGTAAGGGTGATGCCCCCTTCACAGTCATTGGTGTATGTAAGCAAACTAACCCTCCCCTCTGTCCCATATCAGGGTCACCAAAAGGGGTATATGGGTGGAACCCTGGGGTCATATGACAGACCACTTTTACTCGATTTACAAACTATAGTCGTGTTATCCACCACAAGTTGGGGTCACACTTCCATTTAAGCTTTGCTGAAAAAAAGCCCTTCAGACTCTGAAGTCAGAGGGTGAGGAGACAAGGGCGATGTAACGTCGGCGCCACCCATAGCCGTTAACAAAAACGGCAATCAGGTGGCTGGAATACTTCCTGTCACATGGACACATGTCAACCACCCCTGCCCCACCTGTGGCCCACCTATTTCTCTCTTCTGGCTGCAGCAGGTTCGGGGGGGTGGACACACACACACACACACACACACACACACACACACACACACACACACATTGCAATACATCCTTCATAGGAGAGCACCATCAAACACAGAAGATGTGGATTAGCGATGATTAGCGGCGGATTATGGTTGGTTAATGGCAGGGAAATGCATTAGGATCCGCAAGCTCCAGGGATTTCTCTGCCCGGTGGATTTGCATTGATCCCGGGCAAATAAACATGGATTAGCAACAGCTATCTGTCAACAGATAAACAACGCAAAGCACGTTATTTTCCATTGTGGCTATTAATAAACCCACACACAGTACAACAGCAGCGGTAATTGCTGTAATTACAGGGCACAATTACAGCCTTCATGCTGATCTGGTTGCCGCAGAAGCTGGAAGGTGTAACGCGGTGCTGAGCTAAATCACTCTTCGTGAATAGAAACGTAACAGTACAGTAATGTCTCTGTCGGGTCTCTCAGCAGGAATGGGAGCCTAATTAGATTTTCCCGTCACCGTGAATCGGAGCCTGAGATTGGTGCGCCGCCGGTCCGGCAGTCGGGAATTACGAATGAGAGCAGAGTGCGGGTCCCGGATATGATGGGGTGCTGAGGTAGCGATGGGAGAATCTGGGACACCTGGAGAAGTGCACGGGCACAGGGGACTGGGTGAACGTGGCACGTGTTTTTGGGGAAACCGAGGGCAGCGGCACCTGCAGAAAATTTCGATTTGGTTGCCTATCATTGGTCACTCATATTTATTGGGGTAGCCAGGGGTAATCACTTCTGATGGGGATGGGAAGGGGGGGGACAGAACTTAGCAGTGCCTGCAGAAAACCCAGCACTGAGGTCCGGCAGGGTGATGTCATCAGGGGAAACGCGTCCACCCAAAGTCTAACCCAGCATGGTCTTCCTAATAAATACCTAATCCTCACTGTGAGGGGGAAATAGAAGGATAATAGAATAATGTATTTTTTTTAATCTAAAATTCCTTTTTCGCCCTCCCACCAGGTCGGCTCTCACCGCTAGGAGTGGCTTGAAAGGCAGGCGGCAGAGTGGCTGTGTGTCCGTGTGGCGAAGGGCTGCTTTCCATATGAAAAAGGTCCAGCGGCTCTCCGCACCAGCCTAGCGGAAGCGGCTCCTGGCTTATTTATGACGGCGAGTCTTCTCCGGACTCCTCCACGCATACACCCCGACATCCAGGGGTTAAACACGGCTTCAAAAACCTCCTCTCTGCTCCTTCGGCTCTTTGATTCTCTTTTTCCCCCCCTGCCAGAGAGGCGGTATTGGCGTCAGCGAGGTGCTCTTAGAGCGGACCTCCTCACTCTTTATTCTTTACATTTACAGATATGGGGGAATCCTGGGGACGGGTGATACCCCGGGAGTCGTGAGGTGCAGATTACCCCAGATTGGATGCTTTTACCTTTTTGTATGAGGTCATTCTTGTCAAGAAATGCAGTCTTAGGGGCCTTTGAAATATCTCCGTCTTACATCATGTGACTTATCCTTTTTTCCTCTAATGTGACCCCAGGGTGCATCCCCATGCCAGCCCCAAGGAAGGTGGGGGGAGTGCACTTCACTAGCAGTCAATCTCTAAGACATTCTGGTTGTCCCAACAGTTCAGTTGTTTTGAATTTTTACGTATGTGGGGTTTTGGGTTTAGGGCATTGGGAAAGAGGGGGATGACTGGGAAAATGGCTGGGGCCCCCCCAGGACTACGGCTTCTAGGGTCAAGGGCTCAAGCCATCGAGGACTCAAAGCAAACCATCTTCTGACCGGTATCGATGGCACAGGCCAAGATCCACCATTAACGGGGATATTAGGCCTATAAAATGTAAGACATGTTATGCAGATGAGCGACACACAGAGGGCGCTGTTCTCAGAAAGCGGATGGACGATTCTGTCCACAGGGGCCGTGTCCTGAATGGGTGTGACACATCAGGGCTCTGGCTTCGTCCTGCAGGTGCATGCGTGACTCAGGGCAGCGATATGGGACATTGTAGGATGAAAAGAAGGACGTGACGAGTGGAAAGATGGAGAGACTAAGTCCAACCCTGGTAGCATAAGGCACAAGCAGCAGTGATGTCAGAAGAAGGTTTATTTTTTTGTACCAAATCAGCACCAAAGCTCATAAAATGTAGCAATACTGGTTTTAACTCCACCTGTACCTGTTACTGCTATAGATTACATGATGCATTACCCAAATTTCAATGGCATTCTCTGCAGTATTTCTCAGTTTTAAATAATCTTCTTGAGAGGAACACTGCAGCTAGTCCGTGATTTAAGATTCCGAGCAGCCGCTGCGTATCGCAAACACGCCAACAGGTTTGGGGGCGCCCACCGACGCGTGAAGAGAAACAAACTTTCAAAATGGTGGAGAGTTGTGGTTCAACAGTCACACCGCGAGGAACGTTTGTTGACAAACTAATAGTTATATTTGGAAATACTCAAAGCAGGTGAGGGATGTATCAAAGACACTGAAAGTCCTGCTTGCGAAAGATATCGGAGTTCTTTTAAAACTAAACACAGCCACACATCAGGCATCCTAAAGCACTTGAAAGATTGACACCCCATTTATTCAGAGTGTTAAAGCACATAAGTTTCATTGCGTGTTTCACTTAGAATGTACAAGTTACCTGCATTGTTTGGTTTAGCTTACACTGCTTATCATTAACAGTCAGTGTTAAATGATTTGTGCCGTATTATGTTGTAGCATCCTTGCCCTTAACGTGTCAATATATCTGCAAAGAGGTGTATGTTTGTAGCCCTGACTGTAAAGTGAAACAACTGTTGCTGTCCTCCTTTGCACTGTGGATACACCATATTTGTCTTATTGTCTTTTGCATAGAGTATTTAACATATTTTAAATCTTGGAACTTGTGTCTGCCTTGCCTGTCATTGTTAGTGGGGACACACGGATCTAGGGTAACGTAACTTTATTCCTCCTGTACATATGGCGGATTTTACGAAACTTTGCAACTTTTGACCTGAGTTTCTCGTCAGTGCCAGTATTTTCTTTTTCTAGATGGAGGCAGAGGAAGTTATTGTGCCTGGTGAGGGACTGAAAGAAGTCACAGTCACACCCAACCATAACGGAAACATTTCAGAGGCAGAGAAAATGTGGAAAATGGGAGCAACTCAAAGGAAGCTAAGAAACTGTACATGGCAGTGGCTGAATCCTTCTGTATAGATCCAGCCTCCATCAACGCGGGAAAAGCAAAGTGGATTCCAGCAGATACTCTCAGGTGTTCAATCTCAGGTATCAGCTACCAAGTCGAAATAATTTCATGTATATAGATTCCTAAAATGTACAACTAAAGAGCTCATAATCCATCACCTCACTGAGAAGCTGTATTAGTCATGTATAACTGATTTGTGGGTTCATCTGTACATCTGTTACTCTGCAGCAGGGCGATTCAACTCAGGCCCTTGATTCCAAATCCAGGCCTTGTTTTCAGTTCTCCCAGGTAGTCAGTTTAATAATTACTGACTCTGATTGGTCACAGGCTTCACACCTGACTGACAGGTGAAGGAAGGCTGGAAAATCAGCAGGGCTCAGCCCTCGAGGACCGTGAGTTGAATAGCCCTGCTCTACAGTATGTTTCCACATCATGGGAGCTGTACTCAGTTGGGGTCTGAACACGGAAAACTCTTCCTTTGATGGGAAGATTGAAGAGGAATGAAGGTCAAACATTTCATGAATGGCAGTGCCTTAAAGAGCAAGAAAGCCTTTAAAGAAAACTAAACCATGGATCCCATGTTTTCTGCACAATCTCCACCTTACAGTGAACAAAGCTATCGGCATTGACAGAGCTTCATAAAGCCATATCTACCTTCACAAGATCACTGTAGCTTTCATGTCAGCTGGCCGAAAAGCAGAAGGAACTCTCTACCAAATACATGGTGAACCGGCTTGTTGGAATTCTTCATGTGATATGATGGAGTGGCAGTTATCTATGTGTGCACCAGATGCTGAAGCTTCTGATATTACTGTTTGGGGTCTCTGAAGGAGCTTTTAGGACTGCTGATGAGTCATTTGAGTCAATGAGTCATTTTACTGATGCACTAAGTGGTGAGAAAAACACAAGTGTCTCCTCAGTCTTGCCACTGGTGTGGAAGATATCAACATGTGAACCAGGTAGCTCTGCTCGTGTGCAAGAGATGAAAAATGTGATTGCAGAGTTACCTCAGTCATCGTAATGACGAACGGCAGCTACAGGTGCTTTTGAACACTGCAACCTGCCTTGATCCGAGGTTTAAAGACAGCTTTGTCTCACGTAAAAGTAAGTCTCCTGGAACAAGTGAAGGTTGTTCACAGTGACAGAAGTGAAAACCCCGAGCCATAGGAGTCAGGGTAGGCCATTTACAACCAGACTTCCAAGACAGATTTCAAACACCTGCTTTGCACGATACAAGGAGAAAGAGAAAAGTACAACAGATGCTGTCACATCAACTCCTGCAGAAACTCTCTCCAAGTGACAAGCTGAAGTGTGAGATTCAGCTATACAACAAAATGTCTGAAATCAGTTCTGTGGTCTATGCATTGCAGCATCCAGCTGCCCATCTGAGTGCATATGCAGCAGTGTGTGCTTTAATTTGACTCCACAACGGTCAAGACTGACTGAAGAAAACATTGATATGTTGGTTTTTCTTTTCTGTTTACCTCGAATTTCCAAAAAAATGTTGACAATGCAGTGAGAGATATTGTTTTAAAGAGTCAAGACACTGACTACCAAATAGACCTGACATGGGATGCCAGTCTCTCATTTGGGACACATGCTATGACACATTAGGGACAAAAGCATGTCTTTGGACTGCATGAGGAAGCTCACATGACATGGGGAGGACATGTAACAGGCATGCACTGAGCAAAGGCAGGATATGAGCCCCCCAGCCCTGGAAATGTGTGGTTAGGCCTCTGCCTGTGTTCAGAAGGTTGCTGGTTTGAATCCCATCTTCAGCAAAATAATCACGTCACTGTCGGGCCTTTGAGTTTGTCGGGTCCTTAGCTCCCCTAAAATGCTTCAAGACGCCAGATAAACAGCTGAGCCTGCCCTCGTACCCCAAACTTTGCCCGTGGCTGTGTATGTCTCAAAGGAGAGCAAGATGGGATGTTCAATGTACCTCTAAAAATGGCAAATAAAGCATCATTCTATTTGAGTCTCCTTGTGTGAGACTAATAGTATTTAATTAACAGCTGGAACACCGGGGGAGGTGATGTACGGCACAATAACGACTTAGAGTAG
>JABFEA020000015.1:19109-34363 GCA_019775915.2 Cyphomyrus plagiostoma | reverse complement strand
CCCCCCCCCCCCCCCCCCCCCCCCCCCCCCCCCCCCCCCCCCCCCCCCCCCCCCCCCCCCCCCCCCCGCCCGCCGCCATGGTTAGACCTCAGCGCTTCCTCTTGGTATCAAATTTGTAGATTGCCGGGGTTTGCTTGGTCTCCTTGCACACCTTTATTTTCTTGCACTTCTCCTGAAGAGAAACACAGATGTAGCCTGCGAGTCGCGCTACACAGCACCAGGCATTCTGCACACCATACCCCACAGAGTTAGATGTAACATTCGGCACTGAGCCCACAGCCATCTTCTGGACGGGACGTGTCCTCATCCCTGACTTCTGGGTGGGGTCCAGCTTACCTGCAGATCCTTCCGGGTCTGGATCTTCTGTTCAATAACAAACATCTCCTTCTCTCTCGCCAAGCGCTGGGCCAGTATCTTGTACTGGTGTCGTCTCTGCCTGGCCAGTCTCTAGGTGGGGGTGGAGGGGGGGGGTTTAAAAGAAATGAATCATGCAATAGAGGAAGGCCAGGGCCTGTTTCCTGTGCTAAGGTCAGGAGGGGACTCCCCAACAGTCCCACAGACCGCCCCACAGACCGCCCCCAAGCAGAACCATGCCAACGCATCAGCCAGCCGTTCACTTGCCGCTGCACGTTTACAGCATTTACATCCACACTGGATGCACTATGCAAATCAGCTGGAAGAATAAGTGATATATGAGGCATAAATATACATATTTCATTCATTTACTTTTTATAGACATTTATGTAAGAGTTCCAGGTCTACATTTTAGTGAATGGTGTCTACGTGCCAATTAGGGTACGTCCGCACTAAAACATCTTCGTTTAGGAACACAAACATTTTCTTGCAATTTAACCTTCCGTCCTCACTAAGGCGGATCCTTCTTTTTGCAGAAGTGGGAGAAAAATTTCTCATAGCTGTCCGACAACTGATATTTCTGTAAACGCATTAGTGAGAACGCTCATAAACAGAGATTCTGTTACACCTAAATCAGTGAGCTCCAATTGGTTCGCTCTTGGCTCGTGACCCTTTTCCAATCGGCTCTCTTCATTTCCATGCCTCTTTTCCTAATTGGTTATTCCTCATGGGAATAAAGAACGAATGCTTTGCCTTTGTTTTCATGGAAGTAAGCCGCGTGTGAGCATGGAGGATGTATAGGACTCGCTACCTGGCATATGTTGTTCTGCTTCCACGTATGCAGATAAATTGTGTTTTGTGTACATTGTACGCCGTTTACAACTATGGTGAAGCTCGAAACAAGACAGTACCTGAGACAAGTTTAAGTGCAGCTCTAGCTTACGATAATAAAACATCAAGCAAGCCACAGAACACTGGAGTAAGACAAGAGCGGACTGTACCCTAGGGGAAGAGAGTGAGGCGTGTAGAGACTAAACACTGCGTTGTGGCTGTGATGATTCTTTTTATCCACAGCTTTGTGTTTGCGACACTGAGGCACTGATGTTTTGCTTTTGCTAAATAAAATACATGCGTTTACTTAAACGTACTGTTGTGTATGAGATTAATCAAGTCAAGCGTTTATAAAAATTGAACTTCATTACTAAATCAGTGTGAAAATAAGTGATCCAAAATATATACTTTGCCACTTCTCGAATTACAAAAAAATTTTGGTTTGACACCAAAAAAAAAAAAAAAGTGAAGATGAGACACTGTGGTTGAACTACAGCAAACAAAGTGTTCCGCGTCTAAAAATATATAAAGCTTTAGTTAAATGTGCAAATGAAGAACGTCAGAGATATTTGCATTAACCCGTAAAAAAATTCTAATGCATTAGTGCGGACACAGTCTTAGACCCTCCTATGCAGGGCAAGGTCACCTTGGCTGCTGTGCCAATTGGATAATTTGTTGACAAGGCCGAACGTTTGTGCAATCCTGGTGCTCCAGAAGGTAAAGTTGCTCTCCGATTAAAGTAATTATTGTATCCTATTGTAAGCTCCACAATAAAGGACACTAAACGCCCTTCGTGACAAAATGGAATTGAACCTTGGACCATGGTGGCGGTGAGGGGGGGAGGGGGGCCTCGCACAGCTTACCTCGATTTGCTTGGGATTCGTGGCCCCCTGGATGGACTTGGTCTCCAGCGTCTCCATACTGGGCCGGTTGAACACTCGACCCACCAACTCAGGGGCTGTGTTCAGGTGCGTCGCTAGGTCAAAGTTGTCCACTAGGGGGAGCCAAACAGCAGCGAGGGAGCGACGTCGTCAGCATCACAGCAGCCACAGCACGTTACCCACCCCGCAGCCCCCGGACGCTCATGGACAGCAAACAAACACAGCCCCCTCACCTTCTTTTTTAGTATCTACAAAAAACGTGTGCTTATTCTTCATTTTGCCCTCAGCGTCCAGGAGGTGAAGTTCCGATCTCAGCCTCTCGATTTTCTTGGAGGGGGATAGGATGCATTATGTTATAGGTCAGCAGCAGGCTTCCCATCAGCCCAGCAGCCAAATATCAGCTTGCATAAACGATTAATGAGTCAGGCAGGGAGCGGCTTGTGAGTAACGAGCCTCGACGCTGTACGGAGGTTTGCGTGCAAACCAGTCGAGTCAAGGCGTCTCAAACACAGGAGTGAATATTTCACAGCGACACAGTACCTTAGCCTCGGCCACCCTCTTCATCCTCACGTAGCCAATGTCCCGAGTCCTCATCATAGTCTTCTGCTCCTCCGTCACCACGTCGTCAGTTTTCGGCTTCTTTAGGTGAACGCCGTCCTATTGGTCCATAGCAGAAGGTGAAAGGTCGCAGATGAGCACAATGAATCTCACTGCCTGAAAATTCGAAAAACTGTCACCCACCCACTCGCCGCCACCCTCCCCAGATGGTGAAACGTGGAAACCCACGGGGTCTCAACACGAGTGAACATGGAATTACCACCCGATTCTTACCATGTTAGTTACAAATCAAACCAATTGTACATTTGAGCATTCGTACTAAATATACACTAAGTAGATAATTCAACATCACACAGATACTGGAGAAGGGCCTCAACCCTCAAGTTCTACAGCATACCGATATTATCAGCCAAAATGAGGTGACTGCAGATAAATCAATATCAGCATTTATAACAGCTGAAAATTGACAATTAAAAAAAAAAACGAGACGGAAGATGGATTCTTCAGCTGTTACGAGTGTTGTTGTTGCACACTTGGTCCACCAGAGGGCACACAGCAATGCTCAAGTCAGCAACATGCTTTTATATTTGGACATTTAACTCATTCATCAAAACTTGTAATTTGTTTGACGTTAGTTTGTTCAGGTACCATTTATTTATAAACTACACTTTGTTATGTTATGAGTACATCTCCGCATAATACATGTCTTTATGCGTTTCTGGGGGGAAAAAAAACAGGGAAGAAAAAAAGAATAAAATTGGCAGATGTTTCATTACTGGATTTTTATATTCCCAAATATGGAAACTGGTGTAGGTATTGGGAAATCCTGTATCGGTCGGGCTCCAAGAAGTCCATCATCTGAACTATTATACCCCCCTTGTCATTCATCCGCACGCCCCACCCCCTGGACCACTAGTAGGTTGGTGAATAGCAAACTACACACCGTACATCCCAACAGTCAGGGCTGGCTCTGCCTGCAGTCATATGTACACCTGACTATCGCCGCAGTCGGCGAGACGCCGTTCCGGATCCTGCCACCCACCTGCAGCTGCGAGTTGATCATGTTGAAATAGAACTCGTCCGGATTCTTCCGCAGCGCCTTCTTGCGGAGTGCCAGCAGTGTGTTCTGCTTCTTGTGGTAGTCACTGGGTCCCCAAACAGAGCACAGATCATCGGCACAGTTCCACCAACCGGGGTGCAAAACATGACACGTCGCCGAGAATCCACAGCGTGTCGGTCTCCGCACGTCTGTATTCACCATGCATGCAGTTAATCATAATATAGGAAAAGGCAGCTAAGGGATCTTCGAGTCACCATAAATTCTTTAGTGTTTCTAAGTAAGCCAGTAACAGGTGAGGATATAGGCTATACACCAAAATCAGCATTGACTGCGGAACTATTATCAAACAGTTTGTAAAAGTCTGATACCAAATGCTTACTGCCTGTTTACCCTGTTCATTTCCTTGTTGTTAATTTGACATTGGAAGAACAAAATAACACTGTCTTGCACTCTGTCAATATATCCCTGCCAACCGAAGGTTCATGAGACGCGTCGCTGAGCTATTTTAGAGAACTGGCTGATCACTGGTTGATCTAATACAGGGCTATTCGACTCAGGCCCTCGATTCCAAATCCAGGCCTTGTTTTCAGTTCTCCCAGGTAGTTAGTTTAATAATTACTGATTCTAATTGGTCACAGGCTTCACACCTGGCTCACAGGTGAAGGAAGGCTGGAAAATCAGCAGGGCTCGGCCCTTGAGGACCGTGAGTTGAATAGCCCTGCTCCAACACTTTAAAACACTCCCCTACTGGTGAAAGCATTCATTCCACTGAGAGCAATTCATCAGTTGAAAACGCATTTGTATATAAAAATAAAAGCCAGGACAGAGATATTCTTGACAGATTATGACAACTGGTTCAACCATTTTGCATGTAACGACTTATACAATGAACTTATGGCTAGATGTTTTGAGGGGAAAGACTATTCAAGTGGCAGTACCAATATAATACATTTTGATCAGCATGACAAACAATTGATAATGCAGGAATCAGCGGATCATTGCACATAATCATTTACCATTTAACCAAAACAATGAGACTTTGCATTTATGTTGTGTACAAGTGACTCGATGATGTGGAAGTTGTACTAGTAGTTATAAGAATTTCATTCCTGATCTGAGAAATGTGCCAAAGTGACAGAAAAGCTATAAGAGCACAACCCTGATGTCCCAATAAAGGTTTGATATTGATACTCAGTCGGTATAATCACCAGCACGCTCGTGCTTCTGCGTAGTGATACGATTGATTAAACTACTCACTACAAAGTCGGTGGATTATCATAAATAACCAAGTCATGATTCTTGTAAAAGACACTGCTGTTGGATTTTTCACATGTATTTTTTGTACTTTAATCACCACAGATATAACTGGAGTGAATGGCATTCTATTTGAGAGAAGACTGACATTTCCATGGCCAATATCTTCAAAACTAGGCAACTTCCAGCAGAACAACCTAGATGATAGACAGCACTAAAGCTAAAACCTCTCAAATCTTTTTTTCCCCCCCAGTCTTTGGGTTAAACTGCCACTTTAATGAGTTTGCAGTCATGGAATCGTTTATTTCATATGTAGGCAATAAACATCAACATTTCAACCATCATATCAAGTAGGAGTGTAACGGTACATGTATTCATACTGAAATGTTTCGGTACAGGTCTTTCGGTTCGGTACGCATATGTATCCAAGGAATGCAGTAAATAAAACCCTTTGTGTGTTTGTCTCCTCCAAGCATGTGCATGTACGTCCTAATATAAAGCTGGAAGTTGTGAATACTTGTACAGTGTAGGTATTTTATTTTTGATGCTGCACCATGATGGATATTTATTCTGTTAGGCCTTGTAATTTGAGAGAATATTTGTGTCAATCAGTTCTAATATGAAGATGAAAGCTGCTAATATAAATACAGTACAGATGAGGTACAGTTAATTTTCTAAATGTGCACCTTTAACGGGTATTTACTTTATTTTCATTTACTTGGAAGAATTTCTATTTTGATTTAAATTGCAAATAATGTTAATATTACGGTTTCATACAAAGAACAAAAGTGTACGATTGTACAATGGACTTTGCACTTTACTAAACATGTAATTGCCTTCTAAATATTACCCAAAATGATATCAGCTGACAAATAATTATGGATTGGAGTCAATATATAGGGAGATGTGGTACCGAGTAAGACCGAACTATGGCAGTGATCCAGTGTGTCATGTTAGAACACAAACTGTGCCATATAGGCAGCCATGCCATCTCTTACACATTTTCTCCCTATCATTTATTTTGGGGCACACTGGATTTTTGCAGCTTTGTATGGCTGCATTCATTCTTCTTCCACATTTGCACTTCATAGCCACATGCCATCTGTCCAATAATCAATCATTCACTTGGATGCTCATAGACCGCACAAAGTCATGAGCTAGGATGTTATTTCCTAACTCATTTCAAACATAAAATTCCAGGTAGTAGCTTTCAAAATATAGAACACTCACACCTCTCTTAACAGTTCTGATTAATACAAAGTTTTATTTATTTCTCTAATGACGTAATCAAGCACTGGCTGCACGGAGAAAATAATCGATTCAATTCAGTCGACCAATTCTGCTCCATCGCCATGGATCGCACCTACTAACGGCCCACGTGAGAAGCCGTCCCCTAAGCAACCCCTTAAGGAAGAATTTGGGAAACTCACGTTGAAAAGATCTTTAATAAGGTATATCTTTCAAGTAATCGTAAAAAAGACACAGTTATCGAGGAAACGCACTCCAGAATTTTAAAGGTAAATCGGAATGGGCGTAGCTGGACAAGCACACAGCCAATCAAAGCAATTTATTGAATTAAGGACCACCCCAGCACTGTTTCTGGCACCCCACGTTGCTGTCGATAATAATTGTTCAAATGTTTCAACAGCAATCGAAATAACAAAATAAAACATAACAGAAAAAATACAAGTGTTGTGTTTCACAGTACAGAAAGGGAGCTACTTACTCTGCCCTAAGTCTGTAATCTTTTTTCTTCTCCAAAATACCCAAGTGTTTTCTGAAATTGGGCTGGTCAACACATGGAAAAGGAAAGAACTTGGGTGAGACATGCAATCTTATATAAAACCAAATAAGATAAAAATACAATGCTAATTCCGAAAAGCAGATATGGCTGTAAAGCGTTCTGTACGACCCAAAAAAAACCACAAGACTAACTGTTAGTTAAGCTTACCTGAGACCTTTCTTTGTGGTTCCGTTGTTGAGATTTTAGCGCTTTCCTAAATGAAGACATTGTTCAACCCTACACAAACCGATGCAAGTTTGAATATCGAAGCAGCCGCAACAGCTTCAACGTGTACGGAGTCCAATGTGGATACGTTAAATATGTATGGACTGATGTCGACGTTTTGACGTAATCAAGAAGCGACCTCTGCGCGCATGTGTACAAGGAGCTTTGAAGTTATGTGGTTGCTTGTGATTGTCAAGGATGTTTAAAATGTGTTTTGATTATCTGTATACGTCTTTGTTAAAGTTCAGACTTGTCTTACACAGTTTAGTGGGTTGAAGTGCCGGGCAACCCGATTAGGCGGCCTTGCCCTGTACTGCGCGGTTAATAGTAACACTTTATGAAAATATACTGGTTTGAGTAATCTGGTATTGTGTTGTCTCTATTCAGCCAAAAGAGGGAGTCTGGGGACGACATCAGACCCACGTGTTTAAATCCACCTGCCTATTAGATATTGATCTAATTACAGGTATCCGTCGACTTACGTCCTGTCGAGTAACGTCCGATCTTTTAAACGTACGAGGTCCATAGCAAATAATATATACTAATCGAGACGTGTCACGTAGTAGGTCGTCAGCGGGTGTATCGTTTGTTACAACAGACACAGGAGAATGGGCTGCCAGCCGTGTGATGACCCACTGTCGATGTCTAACTTATAATTCAGTATGCATACATTAATGTGTGTGATGGACAGCTACAATAAGTAGATATTAGGTGAGATGTCTGCCTTTACCTACCCTTTTAATCGCTATCTGTCTGGTTTTCTGCTTAATACGCATGTTGTATGACACTGATTGACTCATGTCTCGTATATGGTATTCTGCCATACTGCAAACTGTTGCTTGTTGGCTCAGGGTGGGGCTCCATTTTAGACACATTCATTGGAGCTAGATTTCTAGGTTCCAGAGGCAACATCTTACCAATGGATACATGCTTTCCATATATTACCTATTCAAAGGAAATAATTCAGCAAGGAGTTTATTTCATTCATGAAAGCACACAATCATGATTAAACTCTGCAATTTTATTTTGGTGGTATAATTTAAAGCTTTAACGCTTTTGCTTTGCATATCTGGGACCAGGGTTTGAGGCTGTGCCACGGCCCTGTTTGCATGTTCTCCCCATGTCATCATGGGGTTTCCTCTGGGTTCACCGGTTTCACCCCACGGTCCAAAAATATTCTGAGGCTGACTGGAGTTACCCAGTTGCCCATAGGTCTGTGTATGAGTGTTACCTGTGATGAGTTGGCATCCCATCCTGGATTGTTCCCTGCCTTGCGCCCCTAGCCTCCAGAATAAGCTCTGGACCCCCATGACCCTGAATAGGGCAAGCAGTGGCCTGTACTACGAAGCAGGGTTGCTGTTTTATCGAGGTAACTTTGTCGGATTTAAGGTACCACAGTTTAAATGGACTTCACATTCGTTCACTTACATTTTACCCAGATTACCTTAAATCTGAAGTTACCTGGATAAGCCAGTAACCCTGCTTCGTAGTACCACGAGTTCTGAAAATGGATGGATGGGTTGTGTAATTTCACAGAATGAGTCAAAGGAGCACTCTCTTTTGCACCATCGACGTTTCTCTTCGTCATCGCTGTCCCGTGGCATGGTTCTGTTTCCTTGTTAATAGTAAATTGGTTATTTGTTCAAAAATAAATACACTATATGGAAAAAAAGTATAGGCACACGCCTCTGAATCATTGAATTCAGTTGTTTCATTCAGACCCATACCACAGGTGTACAAAATCAAGCACCTATGGGCTGCAGGCAGGTTTACAATGAAAGAGTGGGTTGTTCTGAAGAGTTCCGTGAACCCAAGCGTGGTGCTGTCATGGGATGCCACCTTTGCAATAAGTCAGCCTGTGAAATTTCTTCCCTGCTAGATATTCCATGGTCAAGCATAAGTGATATTACTGCAAAGTGGAAGCATTTAGGAACTGCAGAAACTCAGCCACAAAGTGGCAGACCAAGTAACAGCGGAGTCTCCGAGTGGAAGAACTTGACGGATGTACTACCAAAGAAAATGGTTTGGTGATCCTTTACTTCGGACACTATAGAGTCCGTGCTTCGCATTCTGAGAAATTACTTTTCCCCTCTTGTTTTTGATCCCATTGTCTCTCAAACGTAGTATATGCACGTTTACATGTACAGATGGCTAATTCGCAGTGCCAATTTAGGGTACTTTCTAGCTGGGGTATAGGGCAGAGTCTTAAACGTGTTCATAGGCAAATATTTCTATGGTAATCGGGCTTTTGGGGCCTTTCACACACTATGGTCTACACTGCGCTGCGCTTGCGCTTTTCCATTGGAAATAATGGGCTTCAAAGCGCAGAGGTGCTGAAACATCCATAAGAGCTCGTTCCCACTGTGCGCGTTGCCTTGCGCTATTCATCAATGTGCGCGTTCTGCGATCTGCTGGAACGTCATATATTGCATAGAAAGCAATGCATGATGTTCCCACTAGTGCGCAGCGTTGCAGTGCATTTTGGAAACGCACTGCTGCACGTATTAATCTGCGCTGCGCATTCCCATTAATGATGATGATGGATAAATGTGTTCGTATGCGTCTTTTATTTCATCTTTTCACCAATAAACACTAGGGACAATTATAGAAACGGCTAATACAACGCAACATCAAAGACATAAAGACACACAAGAACATGGACAAACGTGAGATGAAAACGCGTAAAAACGCATGCGGGAAAAAACGCAGTACAAGGCCTTGCGTTTTTCATTGCTTCTCTAGTGTGAACATACCTAAAATGAGGGGGCGCGATATATAAAATCAATTTCACTTGGTCTGGTTCCCTCTGCAGTGCCGGCATAGAAAAGCTACAAGATGGGGGCTCGCCAAAAGGCTTCAACAGGTGTCTCATAAGAGTGTCCTACTGGAATGTACTGTAGTTCACGTTGTTTCTGATTTCAATAATTACAATGGCCTTGGCTGCGGACGGACAGCAGGTGGCGATATTGTTTAAATTTCTGCATCCTTGAGCTCACGGTAGTTTGACTGGAAGGCAGATTTGTTCCATCAAGCTTGAGATAATCATAACACAAGTATGATAACATAAGCCATCTGTTTCACAAAAGAACAAATGTTATTTACATGAAAAAGAGAAGGGTCAGCTGCATGTTAGTTTGGTGGTACGTTTTATTTTACTACCACGACTACAACTAAATAATAATAAAACCCACAAAATTCTTCAAAGACTATTTCAGTTTACATCTGTATTTACTTCATCTGGCAATTATATGACATTGAACATCCAGAGTTTACAGGCTGTAACAATTTTATTTTTTTTTACAAAGGTGAAAATGCTTAATCCCTCCTGTTAATTCAACATTAAAGCATGAAGTTCCCTGTTTTTCTGCTCCCCAGTCAGGTTTTGCATGAACACCCCCCACCAGTAAGCGGAATACACCCAGCATAGGAAGGAGATCTGTATCAGATACAAGATGCATATTACGCTTATCCTTTTTTGCCATGGCGCAGCTGGTCTGAATCACTTCGGATGCTGTGACGAGGGCCTCAGCTGCCAGAGAGACTGGTTAACACTAACAGATAATTAATCCTGGTTTTCTAAATTGTCTAAATATGATATTTTTTCTGCATGCAGCTGTGACTCAGCCAGACCATCTGCCTCTTCTATATTCGTGTGCAGTTTGCAAGTGGCTGGCTTCGAGCCGACCCTGTTGCACACGTCACCAGCACCCCCCCCCCCCCCCCCAATGACAGACACTATCTCTGCTTTAATCCAATGACACGTCTTGCAACTTCCTGAATTATTTTTCTTGTCTGTCTTGCCCACACTAATCTTGGCAGTCTTTCATAATGAAAGACACGGCAAGGAAGAAACATCACAGGCGCAGGGCATGAGGTGAGCGCTACAGCATCCAAGCCGAAATGTAGCACCAGGAGTGCATGGATCTAATGCACAGGCAGTACACTCACGCAAGGTGGTAATGACTAAAACGGAGCACCTATAGTGTGAAGGCTGCTGGTTTGGTGAGGACTTGTCGTCCGACGTTGTCCATGTTGTGGCCCAAAACAAATCACTGTGTGTCTGAAGAGCCACGTGATTTGGCAAGCGCAGACCTGCCGCCGTGGCCTTCCATCTACACGACATCACACAGCGCCCTTGCCGGCCTTTCCATCTGGCCTGATCCAGGAATGAGAAGACGCCTCGGACGGCACCGCATCCCTAATCCTGCCCGGGCTCCGGTGCCTTGGGAGTCGTGGAAAATACGGCTCCAGCGAGGAAAAGAAGCCTGCTCTCGCCAGAAGTCTGTGGCCCCGTCGCTTCTTGCGACCGCAAAAAGAATTCGTTTTATATATGCGAGCCTGCAGCAGCACTGAGTACTTAGTGCATGACGAAAGTCAGACTGGAATCAGTGTTTCCACACCAAATCATTAAGTCATTGACTTCGTCTCCTCATTGTTGTCGATTTGTTGGGCTTTTCTATGACCTTTACTTTATCCGCTCCACGCTATTCTTGCATGTACATAGTAGGATCGCAGTACAGGCTGATACCAGTGGGAACTCTTAAAAAGAATGCTAGGTACACGAGTATTAAAGCGTCACGCTGTCAGATTTTTCCCATTTGTAACAGCAAGAAAGTGAACTGAAGGTCCTGCCACTTTTATTCAGCAAATATGGATATGCCTAGAGGTGATTCTAGGGACTCTGGGGGCTCTGCAGCTCCCCTTCCCCCGTCCTGGTATGATTTACCGCCATTATATTAGCGTGACGTTTATATTAATGATATCAACGAAGAGAAAGGTGAAAAACAGAAAATGCAAATAAAGTGTATTTGTCGTTGCAATGTCCTATGTAATCTTCTGCCCTCGGGGACCCCCTCCAGGCTCGGGGGCCCCAGCACATTGCCTGCCTCGCCAGTCTTGCAGCTACGCCTCCGGCTGTGCCTGTCCTTTGATCCCCATGTTTGACAGCTTTTGGTTTTCATGGATTTCCCAGCCTGGTCCGGACTGGCACAGATTCATCAACAAAGCCAAAAGCTGACATCAGCATCACAGACGCTTACCGTGGGAATCAGGAGCGGAGTCAGTTCTGCAGCTTCTATGGTGCATTGTCCAGTTTGCAGTGGCTTTATAGCATATAGGTGGGCTCAGACCGCCAACTTTTCTGCTAAGAGCTGAACGCGCCGACTGATTGGGCCACAGATGAACTGCACAGGAATCACAGGTTGGCAGAAGCATGACCAGACCAGCATAGCTCAGACCTTCATGAACAACATCCCATCTGCAGGAAACGATTCCAGTAAATCAAAACGAGGTCATTTTGGCTTTGGAATAAGTGTGTGTGGGGGGGGGGGATCTGTCATTAGATCAATCCCATATGGACTTCAGATGTCAAACATGCAGAGTTTCAGCACCGTGTCGAAGGAGAGGAGAAGCTTCCAGGCCGAATGGGAGGGGAGCAGGAGAATGGGGTAGAATGTAGAGGTATGTCATCGAGGAAAAGTGGGGAGGCAGGCCAGGGAGGTGGAGTAAAGAGACAGAACAGGGAGGCAAAAGAGAGGCAGAGCGAGAAGACGCGATAAAGAGGCTAGATGGGGGCAGAGGGGGGTGACGCGAGGTAGAGCGGGAAGACAGGATGGCGAGGCGAGAGAGGCAGAGAGGGAAGATGTGATGAGATGGTGTTTTTTCATTTTTGGGGAAGCTCGTCTTGGAGTGGAGCTGGGTTGGGCCACGTACCATCCGGTGAGCCGAAAGCAGCATGGATGGACTTGCCAGGTCACTGTGAATCCCCTCTCACCCACTGGTAATAACTGTAGGGAGCTGAGCTCTCCCACGGCGGACTCTCCAACCACAAAAAGCAGTAAAATGCAAATTAGAAGTAATTAACAACAATCTCCCTACTTATTTTCCCTGCGTGAGCCCGTGCTGTAGAATATGAAATTGCCTGTTTTATTGGAAACAGCAAGTAACCAGCAAATAACGGGAAGAGGGGGCTAACGACGCCTAGGCAGGGGAGGATTGCTGTGTGTGCCCCCCCCCCCTCCCCATTCCAATCCTCAGCTGAGATTGTCCTCCATTACATCAGCACACTTGCAACAGACGAATTAGAGATGCAGGACGTTAATAAGCAACAGAGGTATGCAGATACGTGCCCCGGGCAAGCAGGGCTGCGGGAGGCAGTGGGAGCAAGAAGAGAAGCCGCGTGTTTCCACAGACCGGCCTGTTCTTCCAGTGGATGAGTCTTTACCTGCTCTGTGGGAGCACACATAGGTGGAGCCATTCTGAAATGGAAGCCTGAACACGGTTTTGGGCCAAAAGTTAAATACTCATGTTTTGGGGGTTGGGGTGTGTGTATGTGTGTGTGACTATCTGGCCACGGGGTCACCGCACATTCCGGCCAGCAGCTGTTCAGACTGCACCAGTGTGGATCCTGCCATAAATCAAAAAACACAGAGGATGTCAGAAGCCCTGGCGAGACTTGGAAGTAGGAGGAGAGCTCAACTCCTCAAACTTTAAATTTCTACAACGTTCCTAGATTCACTTAAATTTACTACTAACACAACCATACGTTAACCAAGGGTCTAGCTTGAACTCAATAATTAACCACGACACACAGACAGGAAGAGTATAAACATGCCGGGGACGTGTTCATTAGCCTCCTGAAGATAACATTCATGTATGCATTTTCTCTCAACTGCGACATCTGCTCAGTGTTCCTGTTAACCCATTACAGCCCATTTAATGGGACACGGTGTTTGACAGTGTTTATAAAATCTAGTCACAAGTTTCTGAATTCCTCAGTAGCCTTGACAGACTAACTCTAACTTCATCTCCACTTTCCCTCTGTGGCTTTCTGACCTGTCCTCTGCACACGGTGCCTAAAAAGGACTCTCGTCCTTATTAGTACTAGTTAGATTACATAACCAGCTGACTATACCCAGCTTCTCCCAAAAACAAAAAAATCCCTGCAAAAACAGACATCAAACAAATAGCGAACTTGAACACTACATTGCAACCCCGCCGCTCAGGAACTAGGCCCAACAAATAAAGTTTCAGTTAGGTTTCTGTGGGAAGGGGGGATTGATGACTACTGTTCTAACAGACAGGGGGTCAGCGGTGACCTCAGTGCTACCATGCCCTTGGGCTGGAGTTGGGCATCCAGAGCTGCTCTGGGAGTGAGAGGGTTAGGAATGCAACCCCTGCCCCTTGTTCTCAGAACCAGAGACCCGATTGTGATTGTCCCCTTGCAGTGTAAGGCGGCATTCATGAGACGTTTCCCTCTCCCCTCGAATAGAGCCGCTTTCTGCCCATATTTCGTTTTGACGCCCACCAGACAACGTGAGTAAAAGCGGAATTGGCGCAAACGATAGCTGTCAAAGCAGAACGGCCAGCCTGGTGCAGCCAGGTAAACAGGCAGCGATGTCTGGAAATTATCGTGATCTGCAGGGGTGGGGGAGACAGGGAAATGCGTGTCCCGCTTAATAGGCAAAGGGTGTCTTGCGACAGCAAGAAAACTCCCGATTGAAGAAACAGGTCTGTAATTAGGTTGACAAACGGCCTCCGCGTTCGGTGTTCAGCTGACTTTCACGAGTGACGCTACTCATTTCATTTCAATTCATTTATTGCCTAAACTAATTTTATGACACCTGCAGGACACAACTTGGGACATTAATGTCTTTTCCCACGTGTAGCGATGTTTATACTCTTTCCACATAGCACAATACCTCACTGTTTTGGGCAGCATCCGCCTTGGCCACCTTATCTCCATCTCGGCAATTTTCGCTATCTACTGGCAGAAGCAAAACATGTTCCATTTAAATGTGGCGCAGTAGCAACCATGCCTATCGCAGCAATCGCCACTTCATCTGGATACACATATTTAGAGGGATCGATCAGGGTTTGAGACCGTATACGTACGGCAGGGTATCTGTAGGGGGAGGTAGACGTACAGGCGTCATTTCATGCCCCCACCACTGACACAAGATTAATTAAAAATGACTAATTAATAGTAATTACATTTAGTAATTACAAATTACATCCGGTTTAAGATTGATCTTCATTAAAGACTGTAGACCCTCAGGTTCAACTGGTTTCTATTAGACCTTCTACACGACCCTATCCGTCTTATTCGTTCAAAGCTAATCAGAACCACGACCATAAGACCATCTAAAAGCTCCAGTCTGTTTAATTACATTGATAACGCAAAAAAGCATGAACATTTTTATAGAAATGGCATTTATGTTTTAATAGCCTTATTGCAGATGTTTTTCTTTTTTTTGGGGGGGGGGGGGGGGGGGGGGGTTTTAAAGTTTTAAAATAAAAGGGGTTTTTT
>JABFEA020000014.1:482420-493181 GCA_019775915.2 Cyphomyrus plagiostoma | reverse complement strand
CCCGCCCCCCCCCCCCCCCCCCCCCCCCCCCCCCGGCCCCCCCCCCCCCCCCCCCCCCGCCCGGGGCCCGCCGTGCCAACACCTGCCTTTAGACTGCAGGGCTTCCAGGACGGTCCAGCACTCGTATATCTCCCTGCCCCCCCAGCTTTCACTGCTTCTTGTTATTATTTTGTGTGTTTTGACTGCCGCTTCCCCGCTTCTCCACCCACCACGTTGTTAAAGGACCGGCTTTCCTGCTGCTTCTCCTGCTCCTCACGTTTTTTCTCTTTTTACAAAAGCAGAACATCGCCGCCGCAGCAGCCACTCCTCCTCCCTTCCATGCCTTTCCCTCATCTCTCTGTCTTTCATTTCGTTTCAGCGTTTTTTTTCCACCCTAACACAGGTTAATGAAAAGCTTCCCTTCTGCACGTTGCCTTGTTTCTGCTTTTTTTTTCACCTTGTTACGACTTGTCGTTTCTCCAATGCTTCCGTCACACGCAAAGAAGTGTTTCTGCTTGTGTATAATTCCTAGCCGGAGATTCATTTAATAAAATTAAGGTGAAAGGATTTGTGTGCCCCTGGAATTTGAACTGACAACCTTCTGGTTTGAATGTGCACGTTCTGCTAGCCATCTCGTTTGGGTAGTTGTGTGATACTGGCTTCTTCATGGAGTTGTTTACCTCACCTGAATGAAAGGGAGCCTTCTCAAAGCCCATGGGTTTTCATGTACACTTACAGGATCGGGTTTTGACCCAACGGCAAGCGTGTTCTGCTGCGGATGCCGGCTGACCCAAAGGTCAAGTAGCCTGACAGCGCCCAGGTTCTGCCGTAAGCGACAGTCAGGGCAAGGACAGGGCAGGGGCATGAAGGCGTATAAGACCCCCACACCTGCCTTTTTCTGGGGGGAGGGGGGGGGGTTTAGGCCGTGACACGTCCTCTGTGTTGTTTAACCTGGAGATGTAAAGCACAGCAACACAAGATCTTACCTCTTCATCTGCTTTAAGATTTAGCGGGGGCTGGGGGTATGGGGGAGGTACGAAACTCCAGTTCTCAATACTTCATCTCCAGACAGGAAGTCTGCCCCCGTAAAGACATCCATCTGCCTCCCAGATGTGGTGAGCATCAAGTGGGTCGTGAGCCAGGTCGCCACCATGCGGCTGCCACTAGAGACATGCTATGGTGAACTATAGGGGTACGAGAAGATAGCTGATCCGAACCCTCTCTGTTATGACTGCTGGGATGTGTTCCTGTCACATGACTCACTCTGCCAAATAAACCAGTAAAGTTAAACAGATGTGCTTCAGCATTCAGTCCATCCTCTGTTTCACTCTGTTGACATTAAAATATGCATTTATAAACACTGCCTGCACCACGGCTTTCGCAAGGCCACTGTGGCTCTTTTGAAATAATAACGTGAATCATTTTGTTTCCTGAAAAACACAGCAACCGCACCAAGGTTCAGAACCACTTTCCCTTGTCACGCGTGGCCCTTTTCGCTAATTTGGATGCAAGCCTTTTGGATTTACCCAGAGCTTTTAGCGATTTTAAGTGATTAAATGTTAGCCTGCTTGCATAGCTTAATATTTTACTTGATACATTCAGGGATGCTGCAGAGGCAACGTCCCTGGGACTTTATCCACCCCTCCTGAGGTCCTGAAGTGGTTCTATTTACTGCACAGTTAACACCCCTCCAGGTAAGATGGTACATCCCATAGGTATCAGTGTCCTTAACAGTACACCATTGGTCCATGCCATTGGTGTTAACATTTTTTATGCTGCTTCCATTCATTTATGTCACTGACCTCCCAACACTTATGCTGTGGTCGTATGCTGATGTAATACATTAACGATCAAACACACAAATGCCCAATCCGCCAACCACACTGTGCAGCAATGAAAAAAATCTGTAATCATGAAATGTAACTAAATTCGATTCAGCTGCTGTCGCTGCCACTGGAATATGCTAACGGCGAATTAATGAATTAAAGAGGAGGTGAATTTTTACATACAATATTACTCTTGATATCTGTGGTGATAAAAAAAAAACTCCCTCACCCTGTCCCAAGGTAAGATGCCTTGCTCTAATTCATAAATGTCCATCATAGTATTTCTGCAGAGAAGAGAGGAAAGGAGACGCATGTTTCACCAAAGGTCAACAATTTTTCCCTTATAGAAAGCAGAGTGCACCCTGAATACCTGGAGCTGCTTTGTGAACTGACCTTTGACCTGTGACCTGTGACCTCGCCGTCTGAATTCAGCCTTGCAGACTGACATGGGACCCGTACTGATTGAGCCCCACCTCCCCCTGACTGGTTTAATTAGTTTGCTCACATGGAGAGCACCGGACGCCATGACTGTGTTTGCCTGCACATACATATGATTTTTTTGTCCGTAACAGGACAAAAAACAGACTTTGTATTCACATCCCCTGGAAAAAGCATCCTTTAATATTAGTCAAGTTTTAAAAAAAATATCGAAAAGTGCCAAAATACATGAATCTTACTGGGGTGGAGATATGATTCATATGCTACATTAAAATGAGAAACAATGGGAATGAAGACTCCCATGGTAGGTAAACAAGCACGTGTGTCACAGTATTTATTTAATGGGTTAGCACACATTTATGTTAAAAACACTTACAGATGTTACTTTTTTGCAACATATTTAGACAGCTGGAGATTTTTTTTCCCTCAATTCAGAGGAACCACCAACCTTTTGTTCACAAGTGCAATGCATAGTGCAAAATCCTGCCACGGACATCCTGCTCCAACTGGCGGTTACGTCACCGCTCTTCTGAGGCCATGGGGAGGGACTCAGTAGTTAAAGAATGGGGTCAGAAGGTGACAGGATCAATCAGTTGGTTACGTTTGCCCTTGTGTTTTTACCAACACCTTGTCTTTCAGTGTGTTACAAGGACATTTTTCCTTCAAAACACACTTCTGTATTTTCCCAGAATTTATCAGTGGGAATTTTTCTTTAAATGCCGGTTAACACAAACAACAATGGCCTGTGGGAAACAGCTGATTCAGAATCAAGCCTGGAAAACACTACTAGAAATCATTTATACAACCATGACCTCTGAGATGGCCGCTGTTATACTTAGCTGTTATACCCTAGAATAAGGCATCTTTAAGTCGCTCAGTTACAGAGGTGGAGAGCTCAGGTCCGGTGAGTACAATTCCAGACCAAGATTTTGTTTCAGCCAACCAGCTGAGTATTCTGTGACTCTTTATACTCAACTGGTTGGTTGTAACAAAATCTTGGTCTGGATTTGTACTCTCTGGACCTGAAATCTCCACCTCTCCTCAGTAAAATCCTCAAATTTGGCACCATACTTGAGGTCTCTATAAAAATATTTAGCTGCATGAATGAATAAACTGCAAAATTAGCAGTATGAGTGGTCAGATAGCAGTTGCCAAGGATACGGTACTTGCATCACTAGGTGTTATGACAACAGCTGGCAGCCCAGTGGTTAGGAACATGTGTGTTAGGAGCTCAGATGCAAGCAATAGCTGTGGTTCTGTAAATCTGAAGTGCTCCAGTAAAACAGCCCGCTGTTAGGATGGGTTGCGATTACAGCTGTTAAGTTTCTCCGGAGACAAACATGTGCTGATTAATTGTAAATAACTGGTTGCCATCGGATGGCGTTCCTGAAAAAGCGGATAGTGAAAAAGGAACAGCTTGAGCAGTAATGAGAGAGCTGGACGGAATGAGTCTGGTCGCCAGGAGTCACCGACCCGACAGAACCTAATAATAACCATCCATCCATCTTCCCATCTTCGGGGTCGCAACTTTGCTCAGCTGGCTGGAGTGAGATTTTCAATTCGAGACAAATCTGCACACACATGCGCACGCATTTATACAAAATACATGCAGGCAACAATTTTACTACCGTGTAAATAGGGTTTTCAAGCGACTCCAACGTTTTTGATGTAGCTAATTTTAGGTTTATAATGGAATAATGCACATTTGCTGTAAGAGTTGGCGACCTTACATCTTTTAAACATTTAACCTGGATCCACAGACAAACAAGCACGATGACGACGATGGAGGATGATGAGGATGTTGATAATGATAACAAAAAAAGCCATAAACAGCAAGATTGTATCGTGTGTCACTAGCTCTGCCTCAGTAATACATTATCTGTATAAACGCGTACAGGTACGAAATCCATAAGCGCTGATGGGAAAATTTTGATTACTGTCAGTCACTGTCATATCTAGCCCTCTTTGAGCCAATAATGTGATCAATGGTAAATTAATTAAATCACCAGACAGACGTGCTCAAACCATGGTTTTAACAGCGCCTACCATGGGCTTTGAAGCGTTATTTCTTCAAAAGCTAAATGCTTAAATGATTTTATAGTTTAATGGGAAGACAATCGACTTAATATATCATAACTAAAATATTTCCTCTATTTTTTTTTTTTTTTTTTTACAAAAGGCATTTGTTGGAGTCGCTTTTAAACAACGTATGCGGTATGGTTTTGCTGTTTAATGGAAGTAGTCCCTTTACACGCAACTCGGCATTCATGACTTTTCACCATTCATTTATTTTTGCTTGGCACTTTTTCTCGTGAATTCAATTTGTCTTTATTTTGCTTCACCACAAATCGTCTGCGTTTCAAACTCCAGCCTAAGCGAATATCAATTGATTTTCAGCTGTCGGGGATGGAGGGCTCTTCTTGGAAAATCTATTCACTGTTCAATTACTTGGTGTCCCGTCAGTCAAGGACGGCGAGAAGCTTCGCGGCATTCCGGTAGTTTGCTGACGTTTCGGGCAAGCCTGAAATATCTGTCTCACTGCCCTTGTCTGAGTTTTCAAGGCTGGTTTCTGAAGGTCTGAGTCGCATTTTTGCGTGATCTTTTAGGAAAGCACAGTACTGTTAGTCCCACAATTAAAAAGAGTAACATTCGGGTTTCAATTAATTAAAATTGTGTTGTGTGGGCAAAATGGTGCTCCACTTTTTTAAGACAATTGTGGTTATTGTACCAAATAAGGTGATTTAATATTTTTTTAAGTGAATGCTCTTTTGCAGCATCACCCCCAATTACCCTCTGCTTTTCCATTGTGGAAAAGTGGGCATGATGTTTTTGACTGAAATCGGCCTACATCTGGGTAGTAACTCTATGTCCATCTTCTGTATTTGATCACCTTTCAAACGCACCGCCCTCAACAGGACTCCTACTGATCGCCACAGCAGTGTAAAGGTTGGGGTTGTTGGTTTAATTCATTACCGGTTTTGTAACATGATAGACTGGGATCTGGAGATCGCAGACATTTTCAGCTCTGACTAATGATTCATAAACACTGCGGTCCCTGGTACACACGAATAACTGTGAATGGGTAACTCCCGGTGCCAGTGACCAGCCGCCTCCTCACTACGTGTAAAACGCTGGGCGTTTTCTTCGCTGGCAGATGGAGGATTCGGCTGCAAAGAAAGGGGAGTCATTACTCCGAAACGCGTGCATGACTGGTGTTAAACTTACACTTTTATCATTTTAGAAGCCTAGCCAAGTAAAGGAAATTCAGAATGAGACATGTTGCAAGTAAACAGGTTTCCAGATTTCACTTCTGTCACTGTCGCCGTTTACGGGACATTGAAGAGTGAACGCCTCTATTCTCGAAGGAAACTAAAAAAAAAAAAACATTAGAACAATTTAATAGGAGTCTGTGAAAATGTTATTTGTTTTCATATAAACGCAAATCAAAACAATTCGCGTATGGTTTGCTCCTCAATGTTTTTGTGCACCATACCTGAAAGCTAATCATACGAAGAACGAACAAGCCTGCATGGTATTTTCTTTGCCGACGCCATTTACTTGTCACTCTGGCTCTCCCCATTCATTCATACACCCACCGCATATAATTCGGCTTAATTACTTTGTTGAAAGCTCCGGCCGATCGGTACCTCCTGGTACTCGAACAGACAACCTTCAGGAGCGGGATCTGTATATTTAACCACCTCGCGACTAGCGGTCCCTTTGCTGTAATGCTATCTAATCTCACTACATCCAGTCTAAACACCGTCAGATAAAAGCAAAAAACATTGTCACGCAAAGTCTGACAATAAAAATGGTCATTCAAACACGCTGGTATGCTTCACGTAGATGCAGGGAGCCTTAAGATCATAACCTGAATATTTAGTAGTATTTAATATGCATTTTCAACATGAATCCCTTTTTATGCTCTCTCCACCTATTCACGTAATAACATTTTCAGGAAAGTAATCTACCGCAGAGAGTAATTAGTGCTTCAGTGTCACCTGTGCCTTAGGCTGTGTTAAAAATGTACAGGGTCTTTTGCAAACCATGTTACAGAAAGGGTGGAAGGAGATCAGTACCTTTCAACTGCACTTGATTACAGCACAGAAAAGCCGGCAGAGAATAGTGTTGTCTGCTTTGTGCTTAATTTTTTTTTATGAGTCATTGTATGTGGGTTGAGTAGGATAACTGATGTTTGCTTTTGTCGTTCCCGCCTTACCCCAGCATCACCGATATTCTTTTTTTTCTCTTAAAGAGAGTGGGCTGCAGGTTATAGTTCCATTTTACCACGAGACAGATCGTAAGAAAATCATGATCCTCAGGGCAATGATTTAACTCTGTCGTGTGTGTGTGTGTGTGTGTGTGTGTGTGTTTAACTTCGACATTTCAGATGACCAAACCATTGGTTTATTACTTCCTACCAGAAAATTTATGACAGATCAAATTAAAGAATGCCGCGAGAGACGCTTTACAACATGCTTTCATAGCAAGTGCCAGTCAGTGCCCGTCGTTATTAAAGCCCGACTTTTGAATTCTTAATTTATAAGGCTGGTGCGGGAGCCCTTCTTGTCTCCTCTCCTATGCCTCAGTTGTGAGAACCCCTTACTGGTCTACCTGAGTACATGTGTGAACTTTGTACTGAAAGCTCTAGGCATAAATCTTTCATAAACTGCAGTGTAAAATGACAAGCGAAGGAGTGGTCCGTATTTGCGGTGAACTAGACCTTCCTTTCATGAGCGGCGATCCCGCTGTTTATTCTGTATAAAGATTTAAATGGCGAGATAGCGCTGTTGACAAAACGTCGGCGGCGAGTAGGATTAATGCCCAATTTATGCCGAATATTGAACCCCTCCCCGCACAGTCACACTTACTCACACACACACACATACCCACACACACACAAACACCGCTACCCTCCCCCCGCCCTTTTACTGCCGCTACAGGTTTCTCAAACACTTCACATGAAGGAATTAAGGCAGGTAAAAAAATAATGTGAAATGCGGTTCCATTTACTGCGTTGGCGTGTCTCAGTGTGCATCTCACCCTTGCCAGTTTTTACGTCTATTACGACCCCCAGCACCTGCGTAACTAATGCGTAATATTTTACGCATTATTCACTTTATAACAGTCCAAGACTTGTGCTGAATGTCCTTCAAAGAAATCAAAAAACAGATCTGTCAGCGGCAGAAGGTGAAGGCTCATCCTCGGCTGATCTGTTATCCAAAGGACCCTTGAGTGTTAAAACCTTAACAGAAGGAGAGCCCCTTTCCGCAGAAGTAAGGAGGTTTAAATATGAAAGACCAGATCCATACTGTACTGAGAAATTAACCTCAGAGAAGTGGTCAGGCAGGAAATCAGTCAAACACCTCAAGGAAAATCAGCCTGCAGGGTCTTCAATCCCAACAGCAGGCGAGCAAGCAGAAGAGCTGCCTGCATTCGGAGTCTCTGCAGTCAGCACCCACCCTAATTACCATTTGGGACAGAGCAGGCAGTGGGCACCTGACCGCTTAAGTGTGAGCTCTCAGGACACCCCAGCAGTCTGTTTTGGGTGGGAGGTGCACACCCTGCACGTCCACTAGCAGGAGGTATACGAGGGGGTCTGGCCCTCACCTCCGCATGTACACTTCCATGTGACCAGCATGCTGGAAACATCCGTATTAGAAAACTGTAATACCTGCAAGGCTCACAAAATAACATTCATTCACATACCCAGATTTTAATTTTCTAAAACACCAAATTAAACTATTTGAACAATGCCTTCATGAGGCAAAAACAAGAATAACTGTGACATTTAAATTCCCTGTGAGGCCAAAGGGGGCGGTCTTACATGTGGTTCACAGCCTGCATGGGGAGGGGTGGGGGGGTTTGTGGGAGTTTGCTGATGTGTCCTTCTCCTTGCCCCGCATTAGCCGGCCATTTTCATTGGCTGTCCGGTGATAGGCTCCGCCCCAGCCCACTGACCTTTGGCAGGTGAGTTCACGCTGCTCTGACAGGGAAGCCTAACCACACATGCAGGCTCCGTACACACCTTCAAGGATGTCCCCATCTTTTTCATTATTTGCACATGGACTAAGCTGTGACTTACAGCGTCGGCATGAGGAAATCCATCCCGCTTCTTTTCGCGTGAGCAGCACGCTCTGGCTTCGGAACCAGGCCAGTCGCCATAAATCAGCATAGCTGGAATATTTGTGGCCAACTTGGGGAAGATTTATGCCACAATCCATGATCAGGGAGCATCTGTCACAGTCTAGCGGGGTGGAAGGGCTTAGGGCGGAGTTGGAGAGATGGGGGGGGGGGGTGAGATGAGGAGAGAAGTGGGCGAGGCAAGGGTAAAAGAACAGGTTTTCATAAAGGGGGGGGCTTAAGAGAGGCGGGGACTTGACAGAGGTGGGATTGCAAAATACTGGGAACTATGGTGCTTGCAGGGAAGGTAATAATGATACCGATTATTATTATTATTATTATTATTATTATTATTATTATTATTATTATTCAGCTGACACCCAAGCTCATTTCTCAAAGGTGCAATAACGTTTCCTGGATTCAATCTTTCTCGGTAGAAATTGACAGCCTCAAAGTAAAATTAGACTCAGATTCTTGTTTCGTATATTTTGAATGACGTGCATACTGTTGGTAATTCACACTAACTGGCGCTTATTTTATTTGCAAATAATAATATTAGCATTTTCGTGCTTCTGTTCAGTCCCCGTCCTTCGGAGTCTGCATCTGGCAGATTCATGCAGCTGAAGAAAGTGGAGAGCTTCTTGGGAGAGTACGCACACAGAGCAGAAGAGGAGAGGGGGCAATCTGCATTTTAATATTAATATCACAATATGGGACTGTTGTTTTAAAAAGCTAAACACAGGCATGCTGGGTTGACGCTGAGATCAGAGAAAGACTAATGCTTTTTTTGAGACAGATTTTCACTCAGGGTCATGCAAGGTTGTCTTTTTATGGTGCCTGTGGATGAATGTGTGAGCGATGAATAGATTGATCTTGATATTGTTTCTGGATGGTGTTCCCGTTTAACTGCTATGCTAATGGTTGCTTTGGACAGCACCTCTTACCCAGGTCACACCTGTCACCATGGTCACTAATGAGCCAGTGGGTCAAGCTGCCAGCCAAGGGCTGGGGTTCACCCTGGATGGGATTCCTGTCTATCAAAGAGCACAGGCCGTCTTGCAATGCAGGCAGTTTATAGATGCTAGCGTAACTGTAGCCTGCAACACAGGGAGAACACAGGGACTCCACACATCTAGAACAGAGATGAGATTGAAACCTCTAACGCTGAAGATATGAAGCATCAGTGCTGCCCACTGAGCCACTCTGCTAAGATTATCTGATGTTTTATTTTCTAACTACTTATCCTGGTCATAGTCAAGAGAACCGTATATATGTATATCTTACATGAAATTTGGATTATTTCTCTTTACTCAGAGGTATAGCAGGGCCTTAAGTAATTAATTTTGCCCTATTTAGTGTTAATGAAATGTTGCAGATTTTCCTTCAGGGAAGCTCATTTATTTATGGTTTGAATGTACTACATTTTGTGACTAATCAATTGATTAATCGACTGACGGGTCTAGCGGCTGATTGCCTAATTGAGTGCCGACTGTCGCCCGAGAATCTCAGACCTTCACGGCCTTATGTCTTTTTCCTTAAAGTCAGGTTCGCTCAGCCAGGGAGCTTGATCACATGACCTTGAGCCTGTTAAGGGGAGGAGAGAGAGGCAGAATTCTGCAGATCAACTGACTGGAGATGTTTTTTTTTTTTTTTACAAGTTCTGTTTGAACCTGTAGGCAGAAACATTGACTGTGAGAGCCTGTCTCCCACTGAAATGTGAATGGATGTTTTTTTTTTCTCTTCTGTTCTGTTTCACCACTGTTGAAAGACAGCTAACAGAAGTTGCAGAGTGGAGCTGGATGTTTCCACACTCCGCCGCCCTCGAGCTGGGCACACCTCGATGTGCCCCAACGTTTATTTTGTCTACACACGCGGAAATGAAACAGATACACTCACTTGTGCTGTTTCTACGTTTTTGCTTTTTTTTTTTAACCTCACACCATCATCGTGCGAACATTTTCTTATTTTTAGTCTTAAAAGTCATCGGGGAGCATCTAAGAATCTCAGCGGGCGGCTAATTTCATTAGAATGGGGCTTTATAAGCGAACGGCGCTGCCTGATCTGTGATACCCGCGTCTCTTGTTTTAAGGAACGTCGGCAGACAAAGAGAAGACAGACTGGCTATGCTCTCGCCAGCGTAAAGTAACAACACGGCGTTATCCTGGGGTTCTATCCCGTATATCGTATGTCAAGCCTCTGGTTCCAGCACAATACTTGAAAACATTCCACCCTTTTGTAACTAAATTCCCCAGCCAGTGTCTGAACAGGGCCAGAGAAATGTGTTAGCGTGCCAGATTTTCTCATGGGGTGGGGGTGCACCTCACACACACACACACACACACACACACACACACACACACACACACACACACACACACACACACACACACACACA
>JABFEA020000014.1:458383-478242 GCA_019775915.2 Cyphomyrus plagiostoma | reverse complement strand
CAGCCTGGTCTCGCCATCTTTCCCCAATCAAACATCTGGGATCAGCTCAGACGTCACCTCAGCCCAGTGCCAATCTGCAGGATCTGGAGGGGCCAGTCAAAGCAGCTGTGGGCCAACTTGCCACAGGAGAGGATACCATGAGTGTACTCTTCCGCACCATATCATCACATGTATCCAGGCCTGGGGGTGCCACACTTTATTGACATGGGATCTGCAGTGTGCCCATACTGTCCGTTTGATCTGATATTATAATCACTGTGATACAATCACATGACCTTTCCCCACGTGCAAATTCAGTACCACCATTCCGTCTGAGCACTTCACTGTTTTTGTTACTGAGTGAGATGCCACGATTCATATGTACTGTCAAGGAACCAACTAGGCATAAGTGCAGCTAAGTTGAGCTTCCAGTGAATGCCCAGGTACAAGCCTAAGCAGTTTTGGAGCAAGAGCTACAAATAAAGCAAGAACATAATTAGACTCCTTTTAAGGGGCTACGTGTAATCAGAAAGTCACCAGGTTGAGCTTGGCCTCAGCAGAATAGTCAGATCCAGAGGCCCATGAGTAAGGCCCTTAATTCCTCTCCCCCGTCTCCCTAGGCCCCGTCTGGTGGCTACGCCTTTGCCGTGACCCCCAAGCTTACGCTCACCTCTATGGAGAGCAACATGGGGCGAAGAGAATTTTCCCAAAGAGATGAATAAAGTATTTCTAGTCTTTTCAAATAAGCAAGCAGAAAGAACAACCTTAAGAACAGGCTAGGATCAGGGTAGCAAAGATATCCCTGAAACAGGTGGGTCTTGAAGGTAAAGAGGGAGCCTAATGACCAGATATAGATCAGTAGTATATCAGCACCAAGCTGGAGCAAAACAGTGGTGGATTTGTCAAACAGGAATAGCCTTCCACCTAAGTACAGCACATTATGAACACTTTAGTAAATCTCTATAATCTATCATGCAAAACAACACTGTGAGAACATTTCTGGGCAGGGGGCGGCTCTTGTTGTCAATATGAAGGTTTTCATTTTCAGGGTTGGGAACATGTAGGAATGGATCCAGCTGAGGCAACAGAAGATGGACATCAAAAAATGTAAACTTTCCAGTAGGAACGGAACGGCAACCGAGCCAATCACAAGAGGTGCTTCACTACCCCTCAACGCAGACTACCGTCACAGCTCCTGCCTGGCTTATGAAACGGCAAATGGAGGAACACGCCAAGTTATAGCTGTACTGGAAACAAGGGCGGGTGAAATGGAGTGTGACCACTTATCATTGTCACCGGACTGCAAACCCCTCCACCCCCACACAAAAACAGTATTACATAAATAATCATAAGAGAATTAATTAATACACATTAGATTACTTGCAAATGTTACCAGCCTATAGTGTAAGAAAATATTGCTTTGTGTGTACACACACACACAAAAACAGACGCACTTCTAGGAATATTTTTGTTGTATGTTTTGTCTGTACCTTTCGTCTGTTTTTGTTTGTTTTCATTGTGTGAATATGCTTCCTGGTTGCCTTTTAATTAGCAGGTCTGTGTTCCTGTCTGCTTCTTCTCCCTGAGATGCTGAGCATAGCCCTCCACCGCTTTTTGGTTTAGAGGTCTGTGTTTCTGCAGGGCTTTATGCGGGAAAGCCGTTAATGAACTTTCCCAACGCTAATCTCCACGGCTGACGTGGTGGGCGGCCGGACCGTGCCACCCATGATTTACAGCAGGCCAAGAGTCAGTTGCAGAGCATCGATGTTTTTTTGTCATTCAATGGCATTTTCTTAGCTGGGTGCCTGCATTTGTTTTCAGTTATTAAAGTCGATATTAGTTTGGAAAATGTTTCGCATATTCTCACCAGCGGAGGATCGTTTGGCGTGGAGGCCCCCAAGGTCCTGCTGTGGCGTTGTGCGGGTGGCAAGGGCAGTGTGGGGACTGTGGACCCCGTCGTCGTGCTTCCGAACTAACAGCTTCACCCAAAGCACTTTGGACGACACCTTAAAACTGGTAGCTAATAAAGTATCAAGCTCTTGGCAGCCAGAATCAACAGGGGTGTGGCCATTTCTGACCCATCCTCATGAGAATATTCCTTTTCCTCAAGAAACTATAAATCAATTCTGCTGTCTGCTAGGAGATTGCTGATATTAGTGGATTGATCGTTTTAATGTGACAGCTTTTGTTGGAAATAAATGGTAAAAGGGTGAGAAAGCATCATCAACCAATTGAGATAGCCTTTATAAACGCTCATGGAAAACTGTAAATGTTTCTAGGAACCATTTGGAAAGGAGAGATTAACTTCTCATTCATGGAACTATAGTGCACTATTACATATGGACTTTATTTGCCAAGAGAATCATAATATGTATGTAGACTATGAAAGTACTTGACCCAAGTACAGTTACTCTGAACATTGATCATCCCATCGCTAAGCAACCAGTGAACATGGTTAAACGTCCGCAGGTTCACGACCCACTGATTGACGGCTGAAGCTGTCGGAGCAGCCTGGCTTGTCGACTCTTGAAGGGTGTGTATATAATACCTGAAGAGCTTCAGTAAAACGGTTACCGTGGACACAGCCATGGTGCTCAGCTAGATAAGAGAGCTGAGAATGGAATGAACCAGAATGAACCGGAATGGAATGAAGTCTGCAATAAACATGCCACACTTGCCAACTAATTAAATACTAATCATGGGGATGAGTAAAAATGAAACTGAACACACAGACACACAGATACACACACAGAGTGAAACACTCTCTAGAAACATAACAGACCAATCATATCAATAACTGGAAGAGGTAAGAAAACATTGTGGTTTGTATGCTTTCATTTTTGTCACCGTTTCCTTGAAACTGATTTTGTGAGCGTTTTTTTTTTCTTTCCTTTTTTCCCCCAAGAGCCGAAGCCATTCAGGCCTGAGGATTAAACGCGACGTGTCTGTCTTTCTCTTTGCTGGCGCGCTAATCCTGTACGCTAATCCATTTATGAGCGCAAGTCCGTCAAAGTGCAGTAAATAAATAAATATCGGGACCTGGAGCAGATGGGGAGGGGTAGTCATATTCTCTCCGAAGTGCCTTTTCTCCACAGATTGGAAACAGCCTTGTAAGGTATCTTGGCACATCCTGACTTCAAATCAGGCCAAATTAACGCCTTTGAAAAGGAAGCAAAGTATCCAGTGTCCCAATTCCATGTTGTGTCTTTGTTTTAGTTTTTATTTTTAAGATCATAAAGCCGTCTCTGCCGCTGACATGGAGGATTAAGGGGCGTGGGTTTTTTCTGGAATCCATCCGGTTTTTTAAATACCTGTGCTGAATTTGACGGCTGGAGCTATCTGCTCTGTGGAAATGCAGACATGTCCCATGATGCAAAGAGTCACCCCCCTCTTCCTGCCACCCCCTCGCCATACTCTGAAGCCTTTAATGTCCCGTCGCGTCGGGCCGCCATATCGCATGCTTCCCCGCATAAATCACGGAGTGCCAACCAGATGTGTCGCTGCCCGCTCCTCCCCGCCGAACCCACACCGCCCGTTTGACCTTAGCAATTAACAGCTTGAGACCGGAACCAGGGCTGGCGTTTGCCTTACGGTGGCAAGAGGTGCTGGGTGAGAGGCGCTCAGGAGAGGGATAGAGACAGATAGATAGATAAGGGGAAAGAAAGAAAAGAAAGAGAGACCAGGGCGAAGAGAGGGAGTCAGAGGGATCAGCGGCACTAATGGGGGCTGTTTCTGTCACAGCAACTAGCTCTCTGACAGGAAGCATCTCAGCCCCCCATGACCACCACTGGACGCCCAGAGATACAGAGATCCTGTCCCTTATGCTTTTCCCAGGATGCCGTCACAGTGCCGCCCGCGGTCCCTGTCACCAGTCCTGGTGGCTCAATCGGGGCCACATCTAAGCAGCTTAAATCAGTCGCCCGGTACGTGGCGAAGGGCAGCTGTGCCTGAGGATCTCATATACGGGGAGCAGAAAAATGTAATCCACAAATGAAAAACAGAGTGACCCAGAGTTCTCCATCTCCGCTGAAGGTCTGGGGGAAAGAAAAAGAAGGAAACTGACCTCAGTTCAATTGTGTTGCCATGGAAGAATCGATGTGACACATTTGTGGGGTTCAGTGCCATGAGCAGCAGTGAAAATCGTTAAAAAAGCTGGTTTTCTAATATGTAAAAGGGTTCCGGAATAAGTTGCTAGAGAATCGTTCAGGGCACTTATAAAACTTATATTTATGACATTAGCTCATAGAAAGATGCCAGGAACACCAATTTTTCCAGGAACAATCTGTTTACGGCCATTGGTCTCCCGACTTGCTTTAAAATGCATATTTGCTCAACAATACACTTACATATATTGTCTCTGTTGCTATTGTAGAAGATTCTCTCTTGGAACTGTATGTAGTACTTGAATTACTGGTATTTTTGACAAATATGATTGTCATTATTGTTGCGGTTGCTATGGACACCATCCTGTTTTCACCATCCCATCCGTTCCTTGGAAAAGCACCGATTTCTTTCATAGCTCGTCGTCCTTCTGAAATGTTCCTGATATTGAAAATGCCCCCCGACCCATTTTGCAGTATTGCAGCAGACCCTTATTAAACCAGTTTTAATGCAGTTTAGACATACGCATACAGATATTTATATGCATACATATGTATAGGAAAATGTTGTAAATCTCTTGCTCCTTATTGCTCAAATATTGCTGTTAATCAGTTTGTGTTTGGTTAGTCTGACCTCAATTACTGTCGTCACACAAAAATCAGAACAAATGACTCATTCGTTTTAATGTGGCAGTCATGTAAGAAGGCATTTGCAAAACATCACCAAGTACCACAGTGACAGTGGACAGAGTAGATCACGTTTATTTTCTGTTGTTATGGTGCTCTATATGCACTCAAACAAACAAAGTGATATAGCTACAGTGTTGGGATCTTTGGCAATAAGTTTCTGCTATATGAAACGTTAAAACTGATGTCTTCCTGGGAATAACTGCAGTCCAGCTCACACATATTTTCCCATGGATAATTTTAGGGCAAAACCCTCTATCTCAGGTGCTTAGAAATTCACACTGCTCGTCATCTGCAGAAGAGCACAGGTTTGTGACATATAAATCATCTGAATTGATAATTCTGCAGCGGTTATTAACTAAACACAAGTAACGGCCTGCCAAAGCTTCTACTGCAGTATATTTCAGTGTTCACCAGGGTTCACTGAATGAAAGTGGAATGGAGTTTTACGCAAGATATATACTTTTTAAACAATTTGGTTTTGGATCCCAAATTGCCATTCCAGGTGGTGTTCAGATACATTTCTGACTGCCATCATTGTGAAACAAAAAAGTATTGCCACCAAAATGCGTTTTGCACCTCTGCCAGCCTTCACACGCATCTTAAATCCCAGTTACCCTCCACCTGAAAAGCACTTTCTCTGCGGCTGGAAGCCTTACTTGCCTTGTTGGCTATGGGGCAGGATCACTGGCGGCTGAGACCGTAAGTGTTGACTGATTTAATTGTGCGATTCACATCAAAGAGCCGCTGTAACCTGTTTTGTCGGTGCAGTTAGTGTTTTTTTTTTAAGAAATAAACAAGGGATTTTGGCATGAGCAGGTGACCCTAGAGCAAGACTGAGTGTTTGATAGATAATAGCAAGGGCAGTGCTTATAGACTTATGGCAGTGGGCAGGTGCTTTGCACCTGTACGGGGGGAGAGACATCCCTGCCACCACGAGTCTTCCACTGGGAAACCCCCAGTGGACCAGGGCTTGTCACCCTCTATAAAGAAGAGTGGATCCAACAGACCACCTACGGGCAGTTCAACAGGCAGGAAGGCGGACCCAGCAGAGCGTTGTGGAACGCAATCAGGGCACAGTGAGACACGTAGGACACTGTTGGCCATCCACTGCATCCTAGTTCATCCCCAGCCATCTTGACTATGTCTTGCCACTGGACAACAATGGGTCAGGATGAGAGAGCGAGGCTGACACATGTGCCCAACTCTCCCTCACTTTAATCCAAGTCACGCGCAAGTCATGACTCCACCCCCTACGCCACCCACACGTCCTGTAGCGACATGTGACTGGTGAAGCAGCATCTGTGGATACACTGGAAGCTGTAGCCACAGACCTGCACACAGGCGGCCCAGGCCATGGGGTCGCTCTCTACTGACCTCAAGCAGCAGTTGAGTTCGGCAGCCCCCTGGGTGTCTGTGCAGCCCTCGTTAGGAACCACTCTGCTCACCTCCATGGAGGAAGGGGCTAGAAAAGGTGCCCTAATCATAGCCTGCTTCATACTCAGCCTGGCCAGCACACCGCGGCTGGCGGGGATCCCACATAGCGGTCGAAACACAACAGAGAAGAAGAAAGTGAAGGTGCTCAACCTCGGTATGTGGAACATGCGAACCCTGGCGGACAACACCATGGCAGATAGACCAGAAAGAACTGCACTAGTCACCAAAGAGTTAGCTCGCTACAATGTGGACATGGAAGCCCTCCAAGAAACATGCCTAGAGGACAAGGGCCAGCTCACAGAACAAGGTGGTGGATACACTTTCTTTTGGAGTGGCCGCAACAGCACTGAACGGCGTGAGGCTGGCGTTGGATTAGCCATAAAAACACCTTACCAAGAAACTTGCCAAGCTTCCAGAGGGCATCAACGTCTCCAAGTTGAGAAGCAGCGTCATTGCAGACAAGTTCTCTGGCGACCTGGATGCCAAGCTACCCAACACACCGGGTGACCGAACCAGTATTGAGGAGCAGTGGAATGCTTTCAGAGACACTGTCCACTCTTGTGCTCTCGAACACCTCGGGCCAACTACCCGCAGAAACCAAGACTGGTTCAATGAGAACAACAAAGAGATACAGGCAGTTTGAGTCAGTCTGAGCAAGCATGTGCCAGTTATGACACATTGTGTATGTTCAGTGTGTGTTTGTCTGGGTTTCCATCAGCAGACTTTAGCAGACTATATATTAGACGACTGTATCTCAACCCAATCCTTGGGGGACCTCAGACGGCCCACGTTTTTGCTCCCTCCCAGCTCCCAACTAGCTACTAGCAGGTATTCGGTCTTGATCGTTTGGTTCAGGTGTGCTGAAGATACAAAATGGAATGTTTGGGGGTTCCTGAGGACTGGGGTAGGAAACACAGTAGCCATTAGAGAATACCCAATCAAATTTACCACTTGCACTGATTATGCGCCTGTGTCAACGACCTCGCATGACACTCTGAGTGTCATATCCCCGTGTTGTGCTAGCAATACATGTAATCAGACGTGTGCGAGTTTGTGAATGTGTGCATCTTGTAGTGATGCCTGCCTTACGGTGTGTGTGTGTGTCTGTGTGTGTGTCTGTGTCTGTGTGTGTGTGCGCACGCCGGCCGCAGGGGCGACCATGTGGCCATGTGGCGAGGTCACAGCAGAGGCCGGGCTCTTGCCGGGCACGCTGGCAGCCACCCAGATGGGCGCGCCGCTGAGTGACAGCTTGTGTCACGCGACATCGATCCGACAGCGAGGCGAACATCCGGGGCTCAGGGTTTTGCCTTTCTGAAAAGGGGCAGGGGGAGGGAGGTGGCTTCAATTCGTATGCTGTGCTTTTCCCGGGGAGCACATTACGCGAGTGAAACATTAACCTCAGACCTCCTCCATGTTCCGGGAGGGGTGCAACTGCGTAAAGGCGTGCAGATCCTTGGTCGTGTTCCCAGGTTTTGTGTGGATACGCTTCTTTCTTCGCTTATTTAGTTTTGTCTCTCAGTAACCACATGAACATTGTCAAATGCACCTTTTTAAAATACAGAGCAGTGTTCTGTGGATGGCCGATCTTTGTTTTTTTTCATTCAAGCTTAATCTTACAAGTTGTTTTTACTTCATACTGTATGTTTCGTTTACTTGGAATGGGTTGGCAACCCATCCTGGATTATTCCCGGCCTCATGCCTGGGGTGGGGTGGGGGGGTCCAGACCCCCGCTGGCCTGCATAGGACAAGCAGTATGAAAGATGAATGAATGAATGTTGTTTCATATACCTTGTCTGTTAGAAGGTGATGTTTTTTAGAAGTATATAAAACATCTTTTTGCCTAAATGTCAAATTTTTCATCATTTGTAAAAATACAATTTGAAAATGTGTTGTTTTACCAGATTTAAAAGCATTACAATAATTTACATGATTATCGAGCTTATATTGTGGGAATGAAGTAACCTGTTATTGTAGTCACCCAAGGTATATGAGTAATAAACACCTGCTCCCTTTTGTTCTTATTCTAACCCAATAAAAAATGTGCCCATCAGGGGGGAATCAAGCCTTTGATTTATATTTTATCAGGGCCCTGTAGCTCTGATATGCTGCACACCACTTCGTGTCAGCCTTCTCTCTTCTTTAACACCGAGCCTCGTGTTTATCTCGCCTCCCAATCCTCTCTTTCTGCCTCCTTTGCCCCTGAGGGGGGAGGGGCGCAGAGAGGAAGGACAGTGTTCTACATTTACATTTTTAGTTGCCTACCACGGGCTTTTAGCGCGAACTCAGCAGGCTGCCTCCCGGGACGGGGTCCAGCCGGCCGCTCGCTCGCTTCGTGCCGATGCTACGCTCTCCTTGCTGCATCACGGACAGGAAGCAGAGCCAGGATGTGACCTACGGGACATTACCCGGCACCTTAAAGGTCATGGCAAGCCTCCTGATGGACTGACAAAGCAGTTCCTCCAGTCACTTATTTGTTTCCAAAGCTATTCTCGTCATTTGATGATATATTACTTAGCTGCTCTTATTCAGCCATCTATGTTGTCAGTTTATTTACATCCTTCCCTTAAAATGTGTTTTTTTGCCACTGCGATTAAAAGAGGCAATAATAAATCGGTGCACGTATAAACAGGCATGTCTGCGTGTGGGCGTCACGAGAACAGTCGCGATCGCCAGGCTGTGCGGACGTGAACGCCGCACATCTGTGTAAATATGGCTGACCCGCGGCTAATTACTAATGCGCTAATTACCCAACACGCGGCCGGCTTCCCGCAGAACGCCTTTTCTGAGCAGGCTGCGGCCGCCCGGCTTCCCGGCGGCCTTCGGAAGGCGGACACCGGATACCTGAGCGCGTTCACTTAGCCGCCATAGCTTACCGGCCGCTTGGATCATGTTCCCGAAAAGCCCGACGGCAACACTTATCACACGGTAGGGCTTATGCCTGGTGGGAGCCTGTGTAAACGCGTTAGGAGAGGAGTATAATGCAGAAGGTCGGTGCTCAGATGACATTAAATGAAATAAATGCCGGTTACCTTGAGTGCAGTAATGAGCCTTTAAGTTCCCATAGTATCCAGAGCAGGTTTCCTACTTTTCCACATGATTATTCTCCTTGCTCTTTTCACACCTGTCTGGCCTTTAGACATTGATAGATTTAATTACATTTAATTATGCCCCTCGCATTTAATTTGAGTTCAATTAAAATTGTCCTCCGCACAGGCTTATTAGGGCGACATTCGTTGGGCGTTACCTTGCTCGTCCTTTTACTGACACGAAACACCGACCCCCCTCGCCGAGCGATTTTTGGTCAAATAGCTATCGACCACTGTTTGAAGCGTTTATGTGCTGCGAGATGTTTCAAGATGCTCATTGCTTGTTGAATTCATTGGCTATTCAAATAGAATTAAATCATTTTAGAGCTCTGCTGCATGTTACGTAGCTAAACGATGGCTAGCGAGCGTCTGATTCTGTGTGGAAACCTGTGACGGAGCCAGAGTGGATGCAATGTGATTGAACTTGTTGCATGGTTTTATAGGAAATCTAAAATGGGGTTAATCCTTAAGTATAAAGGGTTTGATTATATGAGGGAATATTTCCAGTATATGAATAATAGATATTGATATTTATGATCAATGTAACACTGTCTACACTGTGCTAGTCAGTACACAAGACAATTGGTACACAAGTGGAAAAAAGGATACGTGCTTAAATTGATATTTCACTCGAAGTTTGCAGGATACAGGGCATTGGGCATTGTAAATATCAATGGCAGAACTGTACACAGAAGGAGAAATGTTTACCTGCTGTAGACAGAAATCTTTGCTTAGCAAAACCTATTGATAAGGATTCCTAAGTATTACGATTGCCAACATTATACGCTCCTTTTTGTGCCCAGCCAATTACCATACCACCATGTCTGTAAGACGTAAGCTGATTGGTGAAGCGATGCCATCCTTGAGCCAGCAATTGGCCAGTCATGGGCACCTGACAGGTAGCCGATACACAACATGACACAACCATGACACAACACAACCTTTTGTACTGCTACTTAGGCTGACTTGATGAGTGCATGTTAACTACTCTTACCACTTCAATAGGCTCACAGAATGGCGAATGGTGACAGACAAGGCTCAGATAACCAATCAGACAGTACATCTCCTGCCGTGAGCTGTTCAGAAGTGCCATCACAAGAACTTGGTTCTTAAACACCATTGACCCAAAGGTTTGTTCTGTTGTTCGCCCTTGTTGCAGGTAGTTAATTAATTTAGTCTTTGAAACTGTGGATATTTTAATGTGTGAAAACCCCAGGTCTCTATAGCTAGAAGTGACCCTCATCAGGAGATCGTGAATGGTTGATGGAGGGTAAAGTAACATAGTAGTACCACGCCGTAACATGTAAGGTAACGTAACGGTAGTACCACGCTGTTATTGACGCAGAATGGAAAAGTGAATGAGAACCTTAGACAGTTACTTATGTGAACATGCCAGTGACTCCCACATTTTTGCAAATCCTCCCCCCCCCCCACATTACTTAGGATGTATTTATAGAGTAGGCTGTTATGGCTGTTGTTGTGTTCATCTCCTGCATTTCGTTCCTGTTTGCACTTGTCCCTGATAAGCCGATCCAATGCAAAGAAAGGGACTGCCAGTTTGTCTCAATTATCCCACTCACCGCCCACAGCGCAACCCCCGCACACCTCGTGTGTGTGTGTGTGTCTGTCTGCTGGCGTGTGTGTGCGTGTTTCTTTCCGGTCTGTCGCCTTCGAATGGTGCGCGCCGTCTCCGTGTCGTGACTCACTATCGCGGGGCGTGCCTAGGCAGGCATACACTGGTGGGCATTTCAGCGTGCCTCCTCGTTAGCCGAGCGGCACCGACGTGCCGTCTGACACCCCCCCCCCCGGCTCCCCCCGCCTTGATTCTGACTGAAAAACCCCAGATATTCCAGGCAGGAAAGACGCGGTGGACTTTCTGTGGAATGTGGCCTTTCCGATCTCTCATTGTCTGGAGCAAGTTGAGGGACACTGTCATTTCTTTTTTTTCCCGCCTTCCTTGTCTTCATACTCCATCCCTGGTCTGCCTGCCTTCTCCTTTCCTAAGGCCACGGTAATCAGGCTCCATCGAATATTTCTTGAGGCTGGGATGTGCTTATGCCTGACGAATTACGCATATTCACCACTCCCACAGGCTCCCATTCGGGCATGTTCACTGCCTGACTTGCTTAACTTTCCCCAAAAAGGAATTCTTTTCATCATTTTGATTTTAAATATCATTTCCTCTTTGCTGCTGCAGCACACGTTCCTGGCATTATAACAGGCGTCTTTTCATCAGGAAGGCCAAGCTGGAGCTGGAAGAGTAGACGTCTCTCGCGTCAGTGAAATGCCCTTTGTGACACGCTCCATCCCTGTACATCCCAGTATGTTATAGGCTGATGAAGACCTGCTTAGTTGTCATGGAATTACCGAAATGCATATTCCTGGGACGCTTTACATGAAGGCATAAAATCTGCAGACGCCTGTCAAGTTTCCCCCGAATGGTTGCGCAGGCGATTCCGCTCACGAATGTAAGACAACCTTAAATCTCAGGTTTGATAAAAATGCCTTAGGTGGCTGGATGTCAGAGTAGGGGGGGAAAAACGGTGAAGGAAGTAAAATGCAGCATCTTTTCCGTATTCCATGCTTCTACTGTGAATCCGTGGGCGGAGGCAGTAATGAGAGCAGACTGGAAAGGAGGGCAGAGAGGACAGGCGTGCGGGCGGGATTTCATACCACCACGAATTGGCGATGTTTTCTGGGAGATATCATCCCGGTGGTAATCTCTGGTAGAGTTGGGGGGGAGGGGGCAGTTTTGGGGCGTCTCTCTGCAGCGTAGATTGCTGTGAGATTAGGAAATGGAATGATCCTTTATTTGCATAAGTACGGCTACACTGAAATGCTCCTAGTCAGAGAACCTGTCTTACTCTCCTATGAGACACACATGTGGGTGACGGCAAAGCTTGGGCTCTGAGCACAGGGTCAGCCACTTATCTAAGACCCCTGGAGCATTTTGGGGGGGGGGGGGGGTGGCAGGTTCGGGGCCTTGTCAAAAGGGCCCCCTTCCCCAAAAGGGCATGGAAAGGAAGGACACTGGGATTTTATTTGGAAATGGGTTCTATGAAATGGGCAGGGTGCAATGAGAATCAATGAGAATCGTTTCTGCTTTAGGATCTAGGGAGAAAACCCTCCCCTGAACATCCATGGCACCTCCACTGTAGAGTCGCTAACTTGGGTGATGAGTCTGAGCACTAGCAAAAAGGGGTTGGATCTACGGTAACGCTGTTTCCTGCAGTAATTACTGACTTTTTTTTTTTTTTGCTGGGGGGGGGGGGGTGATTAGATTTACTGTGGGCCGGAGGCTTGGAAACAACATGTTTCGCTGATTGTGTCTTGCCTAACGACTGTCTGTCTGGCGGGCTTAATTTTCGCCTCGGATGCAAACATGATGTCATGAGATTTTTGGGGCGAAATCATTTCCGAGCCGAGTTATCCAGCATGGTGGGCACACTCATCCTCCTACTGTGCTGTGTACTGTGCAGCAAGGTTTTTTTTTTTTTTGGCTGTGAAGGGGTGAAGTTGCAGCATATCGGAATTTTGGCACGGAGGGTGCGGATGCAGCGAGGGCTCTCTGAAGGTCGTGATGTAATGATGGAGAGGCACAGGGAAATGACAGCTTCCTAGCAAAGCGTGCGGGACCGCAAGTGAGACCAGGCCGGGCGGCACGCAGCTGCACAGTCCGCTTTGTTTGCTGTGACTCAGCAGCCGAGAGGTATTCAGCTCTCCGCCATTCCGGAAATTTCTGCCTTCCCACTTCTCTGGATCGCTCTTTCTTGGATTCCCTTTGTACCAGCCAGATGTCAATCAGAACCAGCCAGATTTTCTGGGCATGTCTTCCACCCGGTCGTCCCACATTTCGCTTTAGTTGTCTCAGTGAAGGAAAATATTCCGGCCACTAGTTATAAATGATTCATTAAAACCTGCGTTTGTTTGTCCGATTTTAATGAGGGAGCAGTAGGGGTGAGCGAGCGGCCTTGCATAATAGACTGATGATCGCACCAGGCACCTCCCACTGGAAGTGGAAACTGGAATCTCATTACATCAAATGCAATAGTTATTTTAGGGCGTACAATCACAACACAGAGATTGCAGATAGCTGGATTTGTGCAAGGTTGGAAACCTGTCATTCATTTTTGTCCTGGTCTCTCTCCGGTCCTCTTGAGAGGCCAAAGTAGCAGATATCAGTGTATGTGTGTGACTGGGTCCGTTACCATGCAGAGGGTCACACAATATGGTGCTACTGCATTATGCCCATCTCTGCTGCTGTAGACACTGGTATCTCTAATTTGTCTTCAAAATATGCCAAATAAAGTGGACTATCACACGTGTGTGGCACCCCAGGTTATTGGAGGCTTGTCTCATTTGAAATGTAGGTAGACTGGATTTGTTTTTCAGTGAAACATTGATTTCATCACATGAATATTGGATTCCGTCTTTGTCCGGTGATATCGTGGGCAGGAATGGCGGTTCGGAAGAATATCTTACAGGATTCATTAAAACATTGACAAATCCTTGCATTGGACGGCCTCCTTGTCCAGAAATGAATTTGAGCCCTAGAGGGGGAAACAACCCCTGACTGCCATGGTCCTGGAGGAGGTGGGGGGATGTGGGGGGGTGACAGCATCATGGTGGTTAAAGAGACGGCCCTGGGAACACGAGACTGGGGCTGGAGAAGAACTGCCCCGGGCTTGCGTGCGGTGATTTCCCTGAGCTGCCCGGCTAAGTTTCCATCTGTAATAAAAAGTGAAAAGTGGAGAAGTGTAAGATGGTACGGTGCAGGCCCTGCGTTGGGGGCGAGGAGGCCGGATACGTGAGCGGGCGAGCAATGCGGCGTGGTGCAGCACGGCCAGGGGGTCACTGATGTAATGTGCTGTGCTAATAAGGCACTGTATTGTTAAGTCGGCTGATGGGGGTTGGGTGGCCGTGGCTCTGAATGGACCCAGGAAGAGACCAGCAATGGATCTCCTTGGGGGTTCAGGAGGGGACAACTGATGAGTGCATTAGGGCTGTGAGGGGTCAAGAAGGAGCAACAGACAGGTCTCTCAGATCCTTGAACATCTCCCAACAACCAGGTAGGCAATGGTGACTGGAAGGTGACCGTGTCAGGTAGGGTAAATTTACCTTTGAAGGGTGGGCCACTGCAGTTCCCTCTCACCCCCCATAATATGACCGTAACCAACCTCCATCAGCATCCATCCTGGGAGATGCAGTCATGCTGGGGGGGGTCACACTCGCAAGGTCAATACGAACTGATTTGTGAGCTCCGAGGGGCTGCCTAAAACCATAAACCCAGTACAAGTCGGTAGAAGGCAGGGGCCTCAGCTGACTTAAGCTGAGAGACAAGGGCAGCCATCTTGTTTGGCTGACAGAGGATCACTGCATCAATCTGCAGTTTCATTTCTGAAAAGCTCCCTGAGTTTGGCCCCGTGTTCTCCTGAAGCCAAAGTCAAGTTTGACGTTCTGTTATTATATAAAAGTAGGGTTGATTTATTATTTAAAGATGAAAAGCAAAATAAAAGCCTTTCGCATGAGAATGAAAAAGCCATTTGAAAAATCAATAGACTTGGCATGTCGCTAAATGATTCTTGATTTTGAAAAGCGAATCTGCAAGAGAGGCAGTAAATTCAATTTTCTGTGAAGGAGAAGAAATTAAGAGAATGAGATACAGCTAGACTGAGGAAATGCTGGCGTGAAAGTTCAAGTGATAAACAGAGCGAATAAGTCTCTGCGCGCGATGGCCAGGCGGTGACTCTCTGTCTGGTGCGGGTCCCAGGGCTGCCTTTCCCCGTGTGACTACAGTAATTGGGTCACATGATGGAGGGCCCAGCAGAGAGGAGTGCGGTACTGGGTTCACTGGGAATCCTCACCAAGCAGGGAATATGTCCCGTGGGAGTTTATGCCCGCGAAATTATGGATCTGTCATAGATCGGATGAGAAGTGCTAAGCCATTCTCCCACACACGGGGAAAAAAGGAGAGTGGAATCCCAGCGGGGCAGACATCCAGGCACTAGAGCGCATTGTGATCATGCGGAGTGGGGCAGGAATCGTGAGTGAATACAAGATGATTAGAGGAAGATGGGGAAAAGTGCAGAGGATAATTTGAATGCTGCCCCTGCTGGACATTTTCAGAAGAATTTACAAATTTTTCCAATTTCCTAGCAGTTGATTTTGCTTCCCTAAGTTTACCCTTTACCCAAAGGGAATTTGACCTCATTAGCTGGATATTCTTTGCCAGGTGTCTTTTCCTAAAGTACCACAACAGTTTCTGGGATGCAAACCAGAAAGCCTTTGGTCATTTCGTAGGTTAGAAGAAGTCTAAGATTCATATTGTCACACATGCCCCAGGTCACAATATCACAGAAAATCAAGTGTCTTGGTAGAACAGTCCACTGATCCACCTCGAAAAGACTGTCAGATTTTTCAAATTTTCTAGAAAGATGCACTCAGATCCTTCAGTTATTTAGTGTGATACCAGGCCTTTCTCTCATAAGAGCAGAGCACAGATTTCGACAGTTGGTAAACGGTTTGAGAGTCCCAGGAATAACTGGGTTAACAGAAAACCAGCCAGGCAATAAGGATACCAGAGACTCTTCATCTTGACAAACAACTTTATTTCTGGTAATGCATCTATACACTGTACATTCAGTCACTGTGGTATATAAGGGTAGCTATTTTCAAACATAATCTCATAAAGTCCTTTACTTTACAATATAGTCCGTGTTGTGGGGAGGGGTGACAGGGTCAGGGGTTTAGGGGGTAGCGGTGTTTGTTGGCATTAGGGGTGCGGAAAAGGAGTTAAAAAGATAAGATGGTGGGGGGCAGAATAGATAAGCAAAGCCTTTGTGTTTTCATACTGTATACTCGGTATTAATAAACGGGAAAGCATACATTTATGTCTTACATAAAAATAGTCCTAGAGTTGTAAAGTTTACATAGTATTAGCAGCAGCATAGGGCTAGAAAAGGTACATGGGGGGTGGGGTGGGGGGCGTGACAACAACTCCGCTGGGGAAGGTTGGGTGCACTCAGTTCAGCCTCCCGCGTGACCATCCTTTACTAAAGGTGCATCATTCAGCAATTCATATCATGTTAAAAAATATATATGGACTGGTGAAAAAAGTCATACAATAAAAAGATTCTACAAAAAAAGATGCAAAATGAAGGGGCATAAACTACGTGTTTATGGAGGGAACTCCTCTAGCACTGCAGTCGTTATTTTTGAAATATTTTCTCCGTTAAAACACAACTCGTAAAACAAGACAGCTATTCTGTAAGAAAAGATTTCTTTCTGAAAAAGGAAACACCATATACATTTATAATACAACATTGTAAAATGAAAAAAAATATTTACACGTGTAAATATGTATTAATTCATTTTTTACACTGGCTAGTTTCATTGACGTGTACTGTTATTGCTGTTGTACGGTTTTCCCATTTAAAAAAGGTTCTTTTTATAAAATACGTTTGTTTCAACTGTCTGATATAGTTTAGATGGGGTAGGGGAGACAGGCAGGTATCGACATCATTCCCCTTTAATGTAAGAAAACACGAAATATGGAGACTACGGGTATGTATTCTGAGTGTAGAAGGACTGTGTTTTACTGCCGATATGTAATTGGTGGTGTGCAGAAGGTAGGGGCGCCTTGTCAGTCTTTCGGTAACAGTGCCTTTTTGTACGGTGGTTTAAAACACGGCGGTTTGATATGAGGCTCTCTATTTATTCTAGAAGGTCCACTGCGCGGTGAATGGACGTGACTCACATGACAGACCTCCCTTATCTCTAGCTGAGAAGCCTTTATATCTTACATCGATATGATTAAAGTCCATTATTTCTGAGGCAAAAAAAAATATGTTGCATCAATATCACAAAATCGATCAAATCTGATGCTGCAAAATTGTTCCGATTATTATTATATTTTGCATCAACAGAGCCTGGTTTTAAAAAGTGAATGTTTAGGAATACTGTGAGGGGGCGTAGCCTGTGGCAAGGTCAGATAGTCGTGCGTCACCAGGGACAACATGCAGACTCCCAACTGGGGTACCGCGAGGACATGATCCCAGCTAGCCTTCCTCGCGCCATGGCAACCCACGACATGTGACTCAGCAACAAAACAACTAGACGCCTTTGTTGATCTTACTCTAGAAACCCTAAACCCAGACCCAGGGTCGAGGTTGTCCAGGATATGTACATGAACTCGCCTGGGTTCTACATGTGTCTGCACGTGTTCCTATTTGCTCCTTGTGGGTATGTGTCTGAAATGTAAATGAGGCTTAGTTTCCTTTAAAAATGAAAAAAAAATAATAATAATAAGATACAGAATTTTTAAAGACAAGTTTGCCGTATATTGCATAACACAAAACCCTTACATATACAGTATTAATGCCCAATAATGAATAATATGTATGGCAGACTTTTCTCAAATTTCATGCATATGAAAGAAAATATATAAGAGTTTGCTATTGAAAAGGAAAACATAAGACAAGCAATAAAAATATCCACACATTAAAAACAAGAACAACAACAAATACAACAACAAAAGGAAAACAGCATCAACACAACATACATTCCGATTGCTCTGTATTCACTGTCTATCTGGAGCAGTTATAAAATGTTATGTTATAGATAATTCGGTGAGCAGAATGTTTTCCAGGATTCCCGTCTTCTGTTTCCTGATTCTTGCTGCCCTGCATTATTTACGACTTAAAAACCATCCGATCGATGAATACCACAATTTTAGGAGAGCGCGGCGCCAGTAGCCATATAGAAGTCCTCTTCCTGCTCGCCAAATTGTACTTTTTTATTTTAATGAAAAGAAACAAAATAAACTGTGATATAAATGATATTGATAATATTAATAATAGCCATTATTCTCGCGGTACAGTAATAAACACAAACTTAGACATTTACAAAATCAAGTCGTCCACGGGATCCAAATAACACACCCAGACTGGGCTGCTCTAAGCAAGCAAGCATATAGACATGTTTCTGTTGCACTTTTATTTACAGTATTTAGCCCATGAACACGTAATTACATGGTATTTAAATTAGTTACATTTGGATGAAGAAATTAACTGTTTTTTACTGCTGTTGTAATAATCATGTTTCAATTTTCCATAAGAGAAGGTCAAGAGGATGAGTGAAAATATTCTGCAGTATAACCTTTCCTTGGGTTTACAAAGTGCGATTCATATTGTAAAAAAAAAATATATATATATTTACATCCGAAAATAAAAAAGAACAATCTGTGGGTCTTACTATAGGCGCAGCATCCAGCCCTAAAATCATAGTATTTTTTTAAAAACACGACTTTTTGTGACTGCAGCGAGCAGCAAGTCCTACTTTCACCAGCCGCCTCTGGGAACTCGATACCGACTGTTTACCGCGAGTCTGACGGGCGCGAGCAGGACGGGCGCCGTCGCGGACCTGCTCAATGGCCTCTGTGCACGCGCGCGCGTGTGCGTCTGTGTGGGAGCGTGTGCATGGCTGTCTGTGTGTGTGGGTTATGCGTAGGGGGTACTGTTCATACCTAAAGCAAGTGCTCTTTCTCAAGGGGTGCCCGGTACACAAAACTCCCCCATCCCCACCCAAAATAAACTGTGTCCGTTTTTATCCCTTTTCTCTCTTGTAAACCTTCCGCGTCGCCTCTATCCATCGACGACGAACAGAAAAGAACTGAGAGCTGGTTCCTTTTCCCCGCGGTTCACGATGGCTTCTTCATCTACACCAACAGCTGAACAGAAGATGGTGGCACTAGTGGGAGACTTTGTCCTGCTTGTTGCTTGCCAAGTTTTTTTTTTTTTTAATCCATTTTTTTTTCTTTGAGGCTCCATCCACACAAAAGAAGATGATTCTCTTTATACACTCAAGTCTCACAATGCAGTGTCTTAAATAGCTTATTACAAAATTAATTCCTCAAATGTCTTCAGAAGAAAAAAACACTCAATGTGGCCTCGCTGGGAGCCCCGCCTCCCTCGTGTCCTCAGGCCGCCGCCCCCACAAGCTCCGCCCCCACATTCTTGCCCCGTCTGTTTTCAATCCATATTATAACATTTCCATACTGTAGTATTATTATATTTTAAAATCTTTATCATAGAAAAGTCTGTATCCAAATTATTATTATTTTTCCTTTAGAATGTCTTTTGTATTCATGGAAAATACAGGCACAACAAATTTCTTGTGCTATATATATTTTTCATCATTATTTACGTGTATTCTTTTTCCTTGAATGAGAGGTGCATTTCAGTGCTTATGTTAGTAACACATTTCCCACCCGGTAAATTTACAGTCCTCCGGTTTCCCCTTCCTTTTGTCCGCAGGATCTTTTTCCGCCATACGTGTGGCCCAGCCCGCTTCAATGTCAGTCGGCTTTGCGTCCCCGTGCCCCGGCTCCAGCCTTCAGTTCTGGGGGTCCTTGGGGCCCAGCTGCTCCTGCAGTTCCTTGACCACCTTCTCCAGGTGCTTGCGGGCCTCGCGCTCCAGTAGCAGGTCTGCCCGCAGTTGCTCGCGGTCTGCCTCCGCGTGCTGCAGCTTCTGCTGCAGCTCCTCGATCTGGGAATGAACGGGAGGGGTTAAC
>JABFEA020000014.1:318979-332588 GCA_019775915.2 Cyphomyrus plagiostoma | reverse complement strand
ATGGGCTCCCCCTTTGGGTCTGGTTAGGGCTCCCTCTGAGGCCTCCTGGACGATGGGCTCCCCCTTTGGGTCTGGTTCCCCTAAAGGTTCCCTAAAGGAGTTTTTCTTTGCCACTGTCACCTCACTGGGGACACTGGACAGGGACAGTATAAAGTGCTTTGAGGCAATGTCATATTGGGAAACCGCACTACATAAATAAATATGAATTGAACTGAACTGAATATACTACCGTCTGTATAATACAATACACTCAGTGAGCCCCGGCCCCTGCCCACTGTGAGCCCACACCTGCTCAGACAGCAGATTAGAGCATCCTGCATCCTGGGCAGGGGGCAGGAGGACCTCTGCCTTCTCTCCTGGTGGTTTCCCGCACCTGTCAAGGTTTTGCTTCAATACCTCACCTCTTGGCTGTCTGACTAAGTTCACAGAATTCTCTGGTAGCGTGCATTATGCCGGAGCAGCAGGCCCCGCCTGCCCACGCCCCTGCCACCCCCTCCCCGATTTCCCATACGCCCAAGCACATTTTCACGCCTCCCTGGGGTGCTATCAATAATGTAGGGTGACACCCCCCTTCAGTTCTCTAAGCCTGTGCCGTGGCTGACAGCATCATTACCATGCATCCACGATCATCAATAAAGGGGGGGTGAAGGGGGGGGGGATCCGGGTCACTGCCAAGACGCGAGAAATATTTTGAAAAATATTTGAGAAAGAGTTTGTCAATTATTGGAAAGTAAGTAAGGAGAAGATTGTATCAATATGGTTAAGAAACTGTACGCAAAGGTTCCTGACCCTAGTATCAAGATGGACACTGGAGTTTGAAAAGGGGGTAATCCAAATTATTTTAACAAAAATATCTTAAATATATCTTAAATATAATATCTTAAAATAAGCCAGGGTGTGAGCTAAAATCAAGTCAAATTTAAAAAAAATGTAAACTGAAACGTGAATACCCCCCACATGGGCCGCAATTCATCCAAAATGCCTTCACAGACACACCAGAGCAGTGTCTCACAGTGCCCTGACCATTAAAGAGGTCATTCCTCCACTGACCCTGTCAGAAATGTAACACCACACTTAATGCCTGCAGAGAAACCAAACCATCGGAACGTTTCACTGGAGGCACGACAAGGATTTTTTTGCCTCGGATCTCCAGGAAGTAGAGAGAGACAACAAAGAGGAGGGTACAAGATGTGACGATCAAAGAGGATCCAGGAAGACAGGGACCCCAGTCCAAACCACCCAGTAATGGTGGGGAACAGCATTCATCAGCAAAAACAGCGAAACTGGAATCAGCTGCAAACTGCAGGCAGACAGTGAGACTTTGCAGGTTCTGAGTAACAATGTTGTCTGTGGAAGCAGCAGCTCCGTTTACAACAGATAACATGGAAATAATGCGGCGTGTTTTATGTACCATGCTGGGCTGCTGTCCCATGCAACGTGTCTCCTGCCCTCTGCTTGCTGAGTAAAAGGGTAAAATCTATGACCTTGCACTAGATAAATGGTTGGAGAAGATGGATGTGGGTGAAACATTTTTCTTGGAGAAGGTGCCATGCCCTCGCTCTCTCAGCACCATCCTCACCGCATTCCCCAGGACACCAAACCACCACATGACAATAGCTGCTCTATGCATGTTGTGTCCATAAGCTATGCATCTGTGTGTGGTTATCAGGAATAATAGGGGCCATATTTCCTCCCAAGCATTCTATTCTTCCAAAACCCACAATTGAAAAACATAGATTTGAAAGGGCAGGTTTAAACTGCAACGCAAAGGCAACTTCAGAGACAAAAAACTGAAGCGGTCAGTTTTTTCCCAGAAAGTTGAATTATTTATAACACGCTAACTGTAAATAGTCAAATACACATACTTAACAGATATCCATAAGAGTAAAAATAAACTAGTACACCTCAGTGGTGAATAAAATTGACATAGAGAGTGACAGAAATATAAAATAGAAATAAAAACAAAAAACATTTTTTGGAAGATCCACTGGTGAGTCATTGACGGTAATTAATCTTTATAGTCGCACAGAGCTAAATGACAGAGGAGGTGCTGAAAGCCAAAAATTCTAAAGTGAGGTGAGGTGGTGGGTGGGGGTGGGGAGTCAAACACGTTTAACGGGATCAATGTGCCGGCACATCCATGGGCCCCCGCTCTCGGAGCCCCCTATCCCCAGCACTTCAAAGAGCCGACATGGACCATTTGAATTTCTAATCCTGATCACATCGACAAGCTCTACGCCTAAGGCCCATGCAAAGAACTCAGACCCGGAAAGTAGGCCGCTCCTCAGTGGGGGGGGGGGGGTGAATCTGGTTTTTATTTTTTTATTTTTTAACACTGATCCTGCTTCAAGTAAAAACACATTTTGAAATATGCAATAAATATTAAATGTGGGCCTTTATCCGCATTTGATCATTCTAGGTGTGTGTGGCCCACCCTTCCAGAGGAGCCAATGATAACCACACCGCAGTGATTTTGTCGTTGGCAGGCTGAGCACATCGTCGGCCTCTTGGTACCGGAGGCTTCCCATGTCGTCTCCCAGACAGTTTGCGATCGCTGCATTGCAGAGCTGCAGTCAGAGCCTTATTATAACCATGCGTTATCTGCCCTGTGGTGACTGGCGTCACAGGAACACCCGTCTGCTAACACCCGCAGCCAGGTTAGCTGACACCCTGCCTCAGCAGAGGCGCTGATGCCACACAGCTTTACACGCCTTACCTAAGGCATGTTGCTATTTGGATCGAGCGCTTAGCTCCAGGGTACAACAGCCAGCCCCTTCTCAAGGATGGGTGCCACTTGCTAACTGTCTAAAAGCATATTCGTCTATTCCAATACACCACCTAATGGGAGCCAAATCTACTTGGTTCAAAAAAGAACAACTAACAAAAATGAAAACCTTCTGAGATTCATATTGAAATTGTGAGATAACCTTCATCCTAATCTAACCACATGTACAGAAACAGCGGTGATTCTAAGATCCGGCAACTGTTAGGGTAACACTTTCAATTTGAATAGATAAGGATATCGGCAATAAAATTTTCCAGGGCAGGGGTCTCAAAGTGTAAAATTTGTACGAAATGGGACAAATCACTGAATGGATTTAGAAAAGAAAATACTGAGACTGATATAAAACAATAGGGCGGCTTTAAAACCACATATGTACATAGAATACATCATGTCAGTTTCCTGCGTAATTGAGGTATCAGGAAAAGTAACCTTCAGATTCCCCTTCCCTGATGAAATGCTAATAAGGGGAAGGACCAAGAAACTTTAAAGAATTTAGGCCGCAGGCCTCATTTGTCAGCACGAACCGACAGGATCCAGAGGCGAAGAGGACAGAGAGGGTAGCGGCGGGCAGATTGCTCACGAGGCAGCTCTGCGGAGGGTACACGGCGATCGACGCGCTGGCACCGCGCTGGGATCGATGCGAACAGAGCAGCTCCGAGAGGACAAGCTGGCAGAGGGCACTGTCTCTGAAGGGTGTGCCCTGGGCCACCTCCACACACCCCGATTCATATCTTAATGGGGACTCTCCATCTCAACATGAAGCCCTACCCAGCCCAACCATTAACCATAAGTAACCAAAAAAACACCTGTCAGGATCAGAGGTGCCGGGCCTTCCCCTCCTTTTTATGTTTAGTTCCTGCCACAGTCCCTAGTCTGCTTCTCTGTTCAACAAGGCTCCTGAGTGGCTGAATGGACTGGTGCAGGAGACTGGGAATCGTGTATCCAACTGGACGTCTAAGTTAGTACGCTGTAGCCTGTGTATATTGTCTTCTTCTGTTTGTGTATTTCTGTATTAGTTTGTGTTTTCATACCTTGTTAGTTATTTCTGCCTGTACCTGTAACCCATTGTAACTTAATGTGTTTGGGTGGGTTGGATTTATTAACTACCTTCAGCTGTTTCCTTTAGCCCTTGGTTCCTAGTGTTTGCTTTAGAATGGCCCACACCTGCCCCTCATCTAGGCCCGTTATCTGTGTATATAGTGCATTCCTCATTATGTGCTGTCTGCTGAAGCTTCAGTCACTGCTTCCTTTCCCCAATGTGGGTTTTTTTTTTTTTTCGGCGTTGCCATTTCAGTCTTAGTTTTTTTGATTGCATTCACAGATTTTTGTAAAGTTAACTTTCCAATTGTGTTGACAATTTTTTTTTTATCATATTGAGGTATATTTGGTCCCCACCATGTAATACATACATGACCACATGTGTGCACATACTCGCTCTCTCTTTCTCATACACGCATGCACCCGCACACAGACACACCGAGCCCGTGATTCCCTGCCCGTTACTCTGTGCTTAAGCATCCGGCACCAGCTCAGAGATTTGCAGATCTACACACTGCTATTTCCCTGTGTTTCCTCGCTCTCACAAAAAAGGAAAGAATTTGTAGAAAGAAAAAAAATTCGACCAACAGCAATGAACTGTTTATCATTTCAGCTATCCTGAGCCGAATATCACACCAATCTCCTTTGATGCAGTATTATAATAAAATGTTGTACAACCCTGTCCTACTGAATGCATAGAATTTGTTGCAATGCAGCCTTTGAGAGACACTGTTAATAATTTCCACTGCAATATCAACCAAGACACAGTGATGATGGCTTATTTTTCAGAGCAATACTTGACCTACATTTTAGAAGAAACCATCTGGCCAACCCTGGACAGCTCCACCTCAGATATTAACTGCTTTATTCCAGCACTTATTTAGACAGTAAGCCATCTCTCCTGGAGTTTTAGCCTTCAGTCTGGAGATAATTAAATTATATTCTGTAAATCCAGCACGACTTACTCTCGTGGAGCAGGGTCAACCCCCCCCCACACCAGGCCTCCCATCCACAACAAAAATAGTCCAAATAATTATCAGCCACATTGGAAGAAGCCTTAGGAATGTCAAACACCTTCCTGAATAATCACCACACGTTTGGATGGGTTCCTTGGCTCTCCTGAACGTCCATTAAAATATCCTAATATGTAACTGCATTATCAGTGAACCTGAAATTCATTTTTATTGTACGACACACCGCAGCACTTATGACCTACAGAAATCAGACACTGTTTTCAACTAACTGTTAAAATTATACAGCCAAGATAACTGACACTGATTTGTTTCAATATGGGTGGTAGAAGACAGAAGCGTGTAAGAAGGCAGGAATGCATTCCTGTCTCATCACTGTAAATCTAGTACAAGAACACAGGAAGCCCAGTACAGCGGACACACTAGCTGCTATGCCAGTCCAGTTGCTATGCCAGTCCAGCTGCTATGCCAGTCCATCAGAGGACACACACTCAGCGCCGGCAATTTAGAGACAACAACTCAACAGCATGTGCTTGGAGAGTGGGAGAACTCTGGGGCTGAAGTCATCTCACGTTCCTTCGGATTGGTCAAACAGCTCATCCCTCGTCGCTCCAGAGCGACACCCACTGTTGTCAGTGGGTGGTGACAAGTGAATGGCACTAGCCCCCGGACGTGGGATGTCACTCAGTGAATGCCATTGAGTGAAAAGAAGTGGGTACAAGATAGACCAGAGGAGGGATTCAGATGGCTGCAGAATACGTCAGCGGGGAGACCTGTGATAGGCCATTAAAGGCTTGGATTAAAATGATGATTAATTATGCTGCTTTCTCTGCTTCCTCGAGGAACACCGGACACAAAGCAGGGGTTCATAACGGACACGATTCCAGTCCATCACAGGGCACATACACGCACTCACACACAATCATGCACCACGGGTAATTAGAAATACCAACTGCATGTCTTTGAGCTGCAAAAAGAAAAGCGAGTCGAGTATCTCTGCATGCTCAGCACACGCAGATCAAAGGTGGGGTGCAAAGCGCAGGCGGAGGCAGCACTGGGAAAAGGAGTTAGTCCTACAAGTAGTGACTCCTACAGAACAGCCCAAATACAAACAATTATCACATTTATTTTCCATTCTATAAAATATGAATACAACAATCACGTATTCATATAGGGTCACTGTGCCCAAAGCAGGAATGAGGCAGTACTGAATCTGGATAGGCTTTCATTAAAACACACTCACTCACACACACAGGCACATGCACTTAAGGAGTCTAATTCACCAGCACTTTGCTGGATTTTTAGGAAAACTCGCCCACATATAAGTATTAAAACCGTAATCAGAGCAGGATGCTGGATTCAGAGGCGCAAAGACGGAGTTGTGAGGCAGCCGCACAACCAGCCACTTCACATCGTACCGCATCTGCTCCCACTCCTGACATTAACTCCGGTACAATGTCGCCACCCAGTGGTCAACTAAAGCACGCATTCATTACAAGTTAAAAATGAACATGGCAGCCCACCTAAACTCACTTTCAACACATTCAAACTCAAAAGGAACAAGGAGGGGGCAGTAGCATGCAGACCAGTGTTAACAATAACAAAAGTAATAATACTGTAGTTATAGGGGCTTATGTGAGAGTAATTCAGATTTGATTGTACAAAAACAGCCAGTCGGTATAGATCTAGACCAGACACCCCACCTTAGGCATATCGAGTTCAGAGCAGCAGATGACGGACAGCTGGGAGGAGGGCTGGGGGGGGGGGGGCAGTTACGGTACATCTGTATACCACAGTATTTTTCATTTGAAAATACCCCACGGGGAAATTTTATCGGGAAATACTGGTATCATTTGTGCCAGATTACAGGGAGGCAGTAAAATTTCGGTGGGCTGATTGATTTTATTGTTGCTGAATAGTGGGATGACAGATTTCCAGGATACGGTGCATCAATTGTGGACATCAGGGACATGCGGCCGATTCATGGGAGGCCTCCAGAACTTCTACGAGAGGTGGGGAGCATCTGCTACACACCAAATTGAAAATACAGAATTGCACTCGGCCACCTTGCCCAGAAAACTTGCCTTTTGACCCACCCTTTGCCTTTTCCTTTGTTCAAATTCGCACCCTCAGCCAGCTACGTATAAGTCTATATGTAATACCACTAATGGACTGTTAATTGCTTCTGCCTAAATATTACAAGGCTATTGGCAATTCTAGCTGCTACATGTTACATTAAGTGTGCTGGAGTGGCCATGATGGTAACTGTGCAACATGGACATACTGTAAAGCAAATTGGATTTAATCTGAATACCATATGAGCTCCATTTGCTCTTAAGCATGCAAAAAGGAGGCCAGAAAAACACATTCCCAGGCCATCTGAATGTAACAAACGGTCCCTTCTGGAATATCACCTACGCCCAAGTCTGCTACGCCGATTCACAAATCATTCGTTTCCTACTTGAGCAGCAGATTGTGTCTTTCAAAATTGTCCCTTTTCCTCCCTGTGTTACCCTATTAGCTCTATCCATAATCCATCTCTTCTATCAAACATAATAAATCTAAGCCATTCATTCTCTCTTTTTCCTATTTCTGTACTTTAAAAGCCTACCATATTCCATCAGGAGTATCCCCTCTACTTCCTGGGACAGTCTCCAGGCTCACAGGATTACGGCATTCTGGAAAAAGCGGGTAATGAAAATGGATAGGCGAGTGCCATTTAAAAATGGTTCCCGGTTTTCACTGCGAAGTACGAGCAACACCTCCTTCCTGTCACAAATATTCCCCAAATGCGACGCAGGAGGGGCAACCACAATCACACACCTCCTCTTCTCTTGTGCTGACTGCCATCTGCCTCTTGCTGCTCCGCAGACCTCCACGGAGAGCTGGGAATATACACAGTCCTGCTGACCAAAGAGCTTCGACCCCAAACACACCTGAGTTTGAGCAGCACGCCACGCAGCTTCCCGTTTGTCTTTTTCTTCTGAGACCATTTTGATAGCTGCTTGTCATAACAAACCAATCATCCATCCATCCATTTACCCATCAAACCTCTACTCACTCCTCCAGTATAGGTCAGGGCCTAGAGCCTTACCAGCAAGCACAGGGCACAGGGCAGGAGTTACACCATGACATGGGCCACCGGATCATCACAGGGCATATTCACACACTGCATACAGACAGTAACCTTTACTGCATGGGCTGCCAGGTCATCACAGGGCATATTCACACACTGTATACAGACAGTAACCTAACTGCATGTCTTTGGAATACAGCCAGAAACTAGAGCACCCATAATATCTAATCCAGTGTTTTAAGTATAAATTAATAAATAAAATCTGGAAAGTTGAGGGGAATAAAAGCGAATGATTACTTGTTTAATATATCCTAACCTGCCACCCTATCCAAAAGTAAAATGCTATTGAATGGTCCTTAGATCTTAGAGTTGAATTGAAGAATTGAAGCAAAATTTGGGCCACCGACAGTAGTAGTTAATCAAAAAGCAGGCAGTTGAAACTCAACTTAGATGTCGGCTTCCCAAGAGGAGTTAGCTGAACTCCAGTGATGCGCGGGTCAATGTATAAACAACCCGAACCCGACCGATGTTTTCAACTAACCCGCAACTCGGACCGCAAAAAAAAAGAAAATATTGTACCCGACCCGCTTTCTGTCTAGTACCATATGAATTACAAAGGTTGAATTGGCATCTCTATTTCAAACGACCCGACCGACCGCGACCCGAATATCATTAAAAATATTTTTGGATGACTCCTAACCGCGGGTGACTGCGGGCACCCGCTCATTTTGGATCAACCCGCGCATCACTGCTGAACACACCTCATAATTGGAGCGTTGCTGTAGCACATGACGCCGTGACCTTGTCATTGATCACAATGCAGAATGAAAAATGATTGGTTCAGAAAGATAACCAATCAGATTGTAGAGAAGGTGGGTCCAAGCAACTACAGGAGGCGGGACCAAGACATCTGCTAGGTTGGTCCCGCCTACTCTAGTTGCTCAGCCCCACCTCCTCTACAATCCTCTGCATCATATTATGCATCTTATTAATATTTTATACTACTGATCTAATTATAGAATTGTGGGAGAAAATAATGTTCATATCCCATCGATATGAACAAAATGCCAGCGTCCATTATCTAAAATCCTGCAATTACACATAGTTTGTACTTGCTGTCAAAATAAAATTTAACGGTCAAGTTGGTTTTCTGGAGGCAAATTCATCGTTTAGATTAATTGACCAATCGGTAAAATAGTCAATAATCATTAGAAAAAACAGTCGTCGGTGGCAGGCCTAAAATAAATACATTACGAAAATATACTTCACCTTAATATTTTATATTATAACCATCCATAGCCAGTGCTTATAAAAAAATTAGCCAGGCTACCAGTTCAAATTAAATAATACCGTATCTTAATGTATTCAATATATCAACACAATACGCTTGAGATATTTCAAAATACATTTTTAAAAATTACAAACGATATTTGTCAAAATGTTTCAATTCAGGTGGCACTGCGATTACCTATAACTACCCCAGGTATTGTAAAGTAAGACTTAGTATTCTTTCATAACGTATAAGGCTGAATGATTTGTCTGAATTTACATTTTTAAGTTACAATACTCTTGGTCTCAGTTTGATTTCCTAGCCTTGGTCCTGTTATGCTTTCACTGGGGGGATTGTGGGTATAGAGCCTCATACTTGAAGGCAGATCTACTTCACCCGAACGTGCCCAGTACCTCCGCCCGTCCCCTTCCATCTACTCATCCACAATTTCACCCTCGTTAGAAACTGCCGTCCTTCGTGGTCAGTCTGCCAGGTCCTGCGGTTACCGCCATTTCTAAGCTCTTATAACGAATGTAAATACACCACAGCCCGAATAAACATCAACGTACAAAACCATAGCATTTAAAGGAAAGGCGTATATTAAGTGGCAAATTATAAAAAAGGGAAAATGGTGAGAACAAATCAAAATGAAACAACGCCAATCAGCACAATCATAAAAAAAAAATATTTTCGGGAAACGGAATAAATTACGTATATACACTTATAATGAATACAGACATTTTATACATAGTATATTCATTTATCCTGTGAACTGAATAATTATTTCCTGTAAGAAATACTACCCAGCTGAGAAAAAAAATCTCCATGACAACACGAAGACTGCAAACCCGTAACACGGGCGGGCAGCAGTGCATTACCCTTGATTTTCAATGGAAACTGGGGCTCTTGGGGCTTTATAATTTCCCACATTTTCAATAGACTCGGGTCCATTGGAAAAAGGGGGAAAAAACGCAGTGAAGGAAAAGTCATCAGAGAAGATTATTTTACGGCGTTTCCTGCAGGCGGTTTAGTGCTGCTCCTACTGAAAAATGCGGTAAAGAGCGCAGGGCAGTCAGCATGGCTGTTGCGGACGGCGTCTTCGGCCGATGTGGGAACAGCTGATGGCAGTTACACTGGAGCCTGGATTAATCTGCTGTTTGTTAATTTAAAATATACAATATATAAATATATAATATTTGTGCTTATATGTAAATAGTGTGTACGCATTGTCGTTTTTACAAAAATTAAATCAGATTCAGTAAGGGCTGGACTGGCCATCAGGCAAACCGGGTATTTTGCGTCGGACACCTTTCGGCAAAACTTTTGTGGGAATGTGGGGTCTCCAAAGTCCAAAGCTAGCCCTGAATTTAGAAGTTCACAGTGCAAAAGCCACCAGTAAATTAAGTACGGTAGCTGAGCTCCTGTTTGAATGACACAGACCGTTTTATTTCTAATCAGAACTAATCATCTTAACGATAAAGAGATTAAAGCGAAATGGCACAGCATCACATTCCAACCAGCGTTAATCCACAGCAATGGTGCAGTACATCCTGAAACAGCGGCATTGAACCAAGCGTTTCCTTCAAGGTGCTCAGCGAGTTTATGGATGTAAAATCAATACAAGCGGAGACAAGAGCCCAGACTACGTTTTTGTTTCTCAACACTTTCATTTCACATCGGCTGCAAGCTTGTATGCTGAATGGATTTAGGAAAATACATGAAACATAAGTGAAACATTCACTCTGAAAGCAACTTCAACGAAAGTGGTAGTAATTAAAAGACTGTCCACGTGCCAAACTACCTGACGAAGTCAAAAACCAAACATACAGATTAACAACCAGTTAAGTGGATGGCTGGTTATTTAGCTTAGTTTTAGAGCAAAAAATATTCAAAATCAGACTTTTGAAAATGTTCTTTTTTTCATGCAATCCTTTCCATGTTCAAAGGCACGTCTATTCCTGTATGGACTCAGTGGCTGAGGACGGCCCCGTACGATGTTGGGCGGGCGTACCGTGCTTTTTTTTTTTTTTAAATGAATGCATCTCCACCTTAGTGCATTTAACTTTATGCTATGCGTTTAAACATGGGGTTCGCTTTGTGCTTATGGTCTGCGCCTCTTTATGCGAATAATTAAGCTATACTAAGCATCTATAGCTTTTCTTAAATGTCAGCCAGCCTCCTCAGAAAAAAAACATAAACTCATTCTTTTGGGTAATTTTGAGTAAGGCTTAAAAGGCAGTTTGTCATAACCTGTATCATTTGTCTGCAGTGCTTTATAAACCAGGTTTTTGTCAATTTAAGGCAAAAAATCTTGTATTACACTGAAATAAAATGTGTGTGAAGGAAGGTAGTACGTGTATCTTTCCTGATGTGGATTTGGAGCCCAAAAGCCCCCCCAAGCCCTAGCTACTATGCTGGAGCGGGAATTCAGCTATAGTCAAAACTGTTTTTGACTGTTATATCTCAAGTGCATGGTGGAAACTTGTTATTGTTCTTAAAAACACGACTTGGACTTGGTGTTCACATATCCACAGTCTGAATTAAGTTTGCTGAACCCATGTGGAAGGTGTCTGCTCCTGGAACAGAATATGACAAGAGCTGGAATATGGATGGCTGGTTTGATGGAAACTGTTTCCATGGCAATACTTTGTTGCTCAGTACTCTTTTCTTCAAGCCCCTTGATGCAAAACAAAAGTCTATGTGACAAATTAAAAGGCTGTGTTTACTGCCACCTGCCAGATCTCACCCAGCTGGAGTCTAACTATACATTCAAGATGTCTGTTTTCATCCATCATATATAATGCCTTTCCAAAAACTAGAAGGTCTTACTATACGGGAGGAAAAAGTATTTAAGAATTCTGTTCCATTTTTTCTTATCTTGAATTAAATTAATTCTTACGATACAAGCAACTACACTGTATACATGCAGTCATCACAGTAAGTAGTACCTGATATGTATGACAATATGCAGTAAATTAATAATTAAGCATGTGGTGAACATTCCTCAGGCTAACAGTCAGCTTCTTAGTTTGTTTAGGTCTGTGCAGAGGCACGAGGAAGACATCATACTGGGCCCCCAAGCTGGACCCAGACCAATCTAATTATTTTGCAAATATTTTAGGGCCCCATCACTCGGAGGCCCTTGGAATTGTCCTAACGTCCCCCTTCATGGTGCCCTGGTATCTGTGACAGCCGAAGGAGGTTGCAAGGCGAACCTTTGCTTTTGTCCAGTCACAGATCTGCTGTTCATCCTGTACAAGTGTCTAAATAAATATGACGCTAAATGAACATGTACAATTATAGTGTTTTTTATTAAAGCGGCTTTTCCGAAAGCATCCACAGCTAGATACTTATACTCATTATCAGGTGCTTTTTCTAAGGAAAAAAAAGAAATATTTGCATGATTTGTTTAATGTACGAGTTCAAATCCCACCATAGATATAAATCAGACACCATCCATATTTCATCAGCGCTAACAAGTGCTCATCTCGCACAAGTGTACATAGTACTCATGCCAATTACATTTATATATCATTTTTATATTTTTTATATAGTTAGTTTGAAATACCTCTTTCCGGGAGCAGCAGTCCAGTCTAATATAGCAGGAAGGGCAAAAAAGCACTAAATTCCCTTTTAACCTCACTTCTTCAATCACTTTCAAACCCAAAATAATTGTTTACATTCAAGCATATATGCTTCTATCACTTTATATAAGTAAATATCTTGCTCTGTGGGCGGAAGGTTGCTGGTTCTAATCCCATGGTTGGAAGACTGATTTCATTGTTGAGCCCCTGAGCAAGACCCTTAAGCCCCAGTGATTGGCTGACCCTGCTTTTCAAAAAAATAATAAAACGTCTGATAAATATGTAAATATCTTAAATCATAGTATTATATTGAGTCGGAAACAAGCACAGAGGTTGTCACGGGTGAGTGCCCTGTCTAGATGAGTTTTATTGAGAACTGGTCTCACAAATCAACACCAATGGGGGGGTAGGAAGTGGGTTTTTATGGTCCAGCAGAGGGTTCCAGAAAAACCTCGTCAAAAAGGAGGGGACCACAGGCACGGCTGCTTGCCAGACACAGCGACTCATTTCCAGTTTTGTCTGGGTGAGAGAGAAAGAGAGATGTCAGCGAGGGCTGTGGGGAGATGAGCTGGGAGCCAGTTAATTTAGGGCAACCAACTGTTATGTGGCCCATACAGGGCTTAGCATTGCTAAAGGCAGGGTTTATGCAGTACCGCCACACTCTGCACCCTCTGTCCTGCTCGGGCTGCCCTTTCCTACTTCTGTAAGCCTCCAGGAAAGTGAAGCCAGCTGGGCTTAGTGCTCTCTATGTGGGTGGAATCGCGGCTGTGGCCTGGGTTGTTAGTGCTCTCCGTGTGGGTGGAATCACGGCTGTGGCCTGGGTTGTTAGTGCTCTCCGTGTGGGTGGAATCGCGGCTGTGGCCTGGGTTGTTAGTGCTCTCCGTG
>JABFEA020000014.1:293899-318052 GCA_019775915.2 Cyphomyrus plagiostoma | reverse complement strand
CCTATCAATATGGGCCAACATTTCTAAAGAATGCTTTCAGCACCTTGTTGAATCAATGCCACGTAGAATTAAGGCGGCTACAGTAACCTTTTAGATTTATATTCATTTAATCAATCTACTTAACCTAGTGTTCCTGCCAAATAACTGGTCTGCTCATTAATTAATATATTTTTCGAAACGTCTAAAATGTCCAAGTCTTTTTCATTTCATTTCCGGTATGATAAGTTTACAAATTAAACTAATAGCTCAGACTTGTTAAAATCTTATCTAGCTCTGATTTAAAGGAACCACTGACAGGAAGTTTGTACTCTACTGACAGGAAGACTATTCCATACACTAACTACACACTGTATAAAGAAGCGCTTTCTCAAATCTGAAACCTGATATTGCAATAATAATAAGGGATACAATATTATAATCAAAACACAAATTAATAAAACTGTATATTTTTATCCACATGACACAGATTTTATTGTTTAGTGCATCAAAAACACATAGAGGAATACCAAAACAAGAATCCCGCAGCTTGTTTGTGCCAAATTCTGTTAATAACAACGATAAAAAAGAACGTAATATAAACACATGTAAAATATAACAGGAGTGGGATAATACAGCGTATCCTGTACTCAGACTAATCGACCTACTTCTGCAAAGTTCCATAGGTTCTGAAAGGCTTCCTACATTGTTGAGAAGCGTCCGCTTTTGAGAGGTTAATGGAACAGTCATGAATAAATCGGCAACTGCATTTTCAGGCCTGGTTAGTATGCATTGCTTTAATGGTGGCCAGGTGGTTATGGTTTGCTTTTGTCTGTGGTCTCCTGTGTCTTCTGAGCGCCGCTCGTCCCCAGGCGTTGACTCAGCTCTGCTGACAGCACGGAACAGCAGTTTTTCTGTGTGGGGTAGAGGAGAAGGTCAGATATAGTGTTACCCCAGCCAGGCGGCTCGTCCCAGCATTGGCGATTCTCTGTAAGCACGGCATTTCAATAAGGGGCTCGTCATCTTCAACTGACAGACAAGGGAAGCTCAAAAGCAGGATGCAATCTGGATGTGCGTGTGGGTTTCAGTAGGAATAGCTGTCAGACGGTAAGAAAATGTAAAGCCTGTAGTAGTGATTGGAGGAAATAAGGTAGTAAAGCTGAATGGGTGTGATTAGTGTGCTCTGGAATTTACATACTGGTGTGATGCACATCCCATTGCTCCAAGTTAACCAGCCTTAGGCACCACAGGAAAAGTCTTGTTTCTTGAAAGTTTTGGTTGCAGCGAAGGGCTTTTGCTGACCCGAATGCATGTCCCTGCCACTGCTCTCACCTTCTGCTCTTTGGCACTCTTCCGGGAGCTGGAGACGAGCTCCAGTAGGGCCAGCATCACCCCCAGGCCCAGGCCCAGGCCCAGAACCACAAAGGCCCCCTTCAGGCGGTGCGGCTGCCCCGAGGAGGCCGCTGAGCCCTCCTGCATGCAGCTGCTGGACCACCACTTATTACGCAGGAAGTCCAGCTCTCCGGCCTCGCTGAGCTGTAGGATGGCCACGCTGACGTTCTTCATTATGGGTGAGCCTGCAGGGGAGCCGTATAGGAGCAGAACCCATTTTGGAGACAAGTAACATCCATCCATCCATCCATCCATCTATCTATCTATCTCACCAAGTTAATTATTTTGCTTCAACTATCCAACTCTCATATCTCGTTTTACTTCTAATTGTGATGAGTAAAACAGGGAGACATTTAAACCAACTAAAAACATTCACTTTCGTCTTTAGCTTTAGCATCTGATTGGATAAATAAGCCTCGTGAATCACCTATAGGCCCCACGATGCTGTACCCCCTCATTCCGATCACCTCACGGCTGCGGACCAGGTTGCAGTAGCGTGACACCGCCAGGTCCAGGGAGACGGACTCTCCGATGAAGGCGTAGTTACCCTTCTGAGCCCTACGGATGCCCTCATCGAATGATGATACAAAACTTTTTTTCCTCTCCATATTCTCATAGATCCTGCGATACAACAGGTTGTTGGAATTCTGCAACAGCAACAAAAGAGATTTTACACTGTGACATTTTGTGCTGCGGGTATCAGAACAGAGTGATAAATGCTGTGGGCATAAGAACAGAGTGATAAATGCTGCGGGTATCAGAACAGAGTGATAAATGCTGTGGGCATCAGAACAGAGTGATAAATGCTGCGGGTATCAGAACAGAGTGATAAATGCTGTGGGTATCAGAACAGAGTGATAAATGCTGCGGGTATCAGAACAGAGTGATAAATGCTGCGGGTATCAGAACAGAGTGATAAATGCTGCGGGTATCAGAACAGAGTGATAAATAGTATCATAATAATTCTTGATCACTAGCACATTTCTTAACTGGATAAAAAAAAAAACATTTTATCACTTTCAACACTAATTTTAAGACTATTTTGGAGTAGAGATACACTCTTGACTGAACACCTTAAAGAACGTCATGGTGGAAGAGGCACCGAGGGTTCCGTATTCAACTATATCCTGATTGGCGAGGTCCTCGAAGGTCGCCAGGGAAACCTGCGGTTTGTCCGACTGCTGAGCCGAGCTCAAGTTAGCAAAGTAACTAGCCAGGAGCACTACTACAAAGAACCACCAGATGGCGACGATCACACGTCCTGAAAGGGCCTTTGGGTGGGGCCCAGCGCCTAAGACCAAAAAGAAATGGAATTATACGATTTTTACCAAGATGCTATTAAGCGATGATGGATATAATTATTTTTAAGAAAGACAAATAAAGAAGATCAAACATTTTTATGTGAAGTGGAATGTGTTTCTTGTTACCTTTTTCATTTTAAACCCACCCTCTGAAAATCAAGCAGAATTAGGTTTCACTTGCCCACTGACATGGCCTTTCCCACTGAGTTCCCCCTGGCTCACAGCTTGCCCCCCCCATCAATGCAGCCATTGTTACCTTGCAAGGCGATGGCCCCGGCTGTGTACCAAAGGCTGTGCATGAGTGAGAAGCTGTTCTCCTCTGTCTGGGGCTCGGTCCACTCACACGGACTCAGCCTGTGTGCGCAAAGCCGGCAGCGAGAGAGAGGGTTGAGCCAGGCACCGTGATGAAACCCACCCCACCGCCGTGATGAAACCCACCCCACCGCCGTGATGAAACCCACCCCACCGCCGTGATGAAACCCACCCCACCGCTCCCACTCGGTACAAACTGCTGTCAAAGCCCCATTTCCACCCTTGAGTGAGCTTTTGTGAGGAGCTGGCTTTCCTGCTAATGTTTCACAGGGGGGTATTTCAGGCTGTAATATGTGTTCAGGATTCTGGAGTAAGGATGAAAATACAGCCAAGCATTATAAAAATCTTTCTTTAAAAAACAATGGGAATCTTGCTGTTTCCCCAGTAGCAATTTACTTGAGTGGGCACAAATAATGTACCATTATACTCTTAATTAATCATTAACTAACTCTTACTTAATGTATTAATTAACCACAAACTATATTTTTTCACAATATGACATTGAGTAGTAACTGAGTTACTGCTAAATTACCAAGGAACTGTATTGTAAAGTGTTACCCTCAACTAAAGTGTTACTGTTTTATCTTTCATGTGGATCAGTTCTACCAGTGTAGAAGTAAATCCACAGTTTAATAAGTCCAAATGAATGCCCAGCATCCTGTTCTTGATAAATTTCTAAAACTCACTCAGTCAACAGGATACATTTTTGAAAAAATTTCTGCGGACTTAGTGAATTTTGGAAATTTAACAGAAGTTCTTCGTTGGATTAGAGGAAATGAGTGAGTTTCAGTTCCTGATACAGTAATCTAGTGAGGCAACTTGACTTGAGGCGATTGGCGGTCGCATCTCAAAAACAACAAGAAATGAGTGAATTCTGTGAAATTTGCCCTTCGAATAAGAGTGCTGGAGCATTCATTCACCAATATTTTTTCTTAAGAATTCTCTTAAATTTGTTCCTACGAAATTTGTTAAGAACAACCTACGTCGGATTTACGGCGTGTTCTTAAGTAGCTGAATTGTTCGCACCTTTGTTCTTAGGATTGGTGAATCGCACGTCTTCGTAAGTGAAAGCGCGTGCCAGTTTGTCCTAATTAGCATATGGAAACGCCCTGCAATTTTCCATAAAAAGGACATGAGAATGTAGGGCCATGTGCAAGGAATAGCGAAGATACATGCAGGCTGTGAGCCGCTTGGCACTAAGAGGAAAAAAAAACTTCAGTATTGCTGAAGTATTAGTATTAATACAGTAAACTCCCGTTACAGTGGGCTCGCTTATAACGGAATATCACCTATAACGGACGAGGTCCGCTGGTCCCGGCTGTGCGCCTTTAAGAACATGCAGAAAAAGTGTCGGATATAGTGGAGTCGCATTTAACGGGTTTTGTTCGGCTACTGTATAACGGACAGGCATCTCCGCCCAATAGGCACATGGCGTGCCAGTAATATCCAGCGCAGATACGTAGTCGGGATTATTAATCGTCACGCATCTGATGAGGTAAAGTTGGATTACTACATGTACAGTATAATAATTTAATGGTATGAGTAAATGGTGTCCTGTAGTTGTGTTCTGGGCATAAAGCAACTCTGCATATAACGGAATTTGGATATAACGGACTGTTTTGCCAGGTCCCATGTAGTCCGTTATAACTGTATCTTACTGTACAGGAGGTAAATGCAAATAGACACATGATATTTAGTAGCGTAACCAGTGGATATAAAGCCCCCAGGAAAGCTGATACATGGAGAGATATCACCTTCTCTGTGAGCGCTGTGTGCCAAATAAATATGAATCATCTTCAAACATGCGTTCCCTTCTCAGAGCACGATTGTCAAGCTCTTCAAGAAGTAACAGAAACGCCACTTTGATAGCAAGGCCAATGCGCAGAAACAGAACTATTTATAATCCGCATGATCGCCGTTACCTCCATGAAAATAATTTTTACACTTTAAAATTATTTTTTATATTTTACTTTTATAAATTATTCAAATACTTTCATTTTCTGAACTGTAGAACGATAAAAACTGCTATAACCAATTATTTTGAACAAGCTATCATTACTCAAATGTGCGTATGAATGGTGTGCGTAGATTCTCTTCTTAGCTAAGAACAAATTCAGATAAAACGTTGGTGAATGTCAGAATCTTTGTAAGAAATGTGTGTACGTGGGTTTTTTTTCGTAAGAACGATTGGTGAATGAGGCCCACTGTCTGTTAATGGCCACAAATTGCTTACATTATAGTCTGCCATTTGCTATGATTCCAAAGTAACAAAACACTACCTACTATTTAAGTAAAATGCTGATATTTAATGCCACAAAACTTGTGCTCTCACTGTAGTACTGTTGTGGGTTAATGTCCTGCTGTGTGCATGAAGTTCTTCCCATTTCCCTGCAGATAATCCCTTAGCTCTCTGGTTTGCATCCACTGCATCTCTAAATTGCCCTTTCTGTCAGAGTCTTTAGCCTGTGGCGCCGTGGAGAAGAGATTTTAGACTCAATGAGACCCTGCACTGGATAAGTGCTTCTGGAGGATCATTTGAAATTCATTTAAGTTCCCAAATGCTGATAGGCATTGGGGAGCAAATTAGTGCTAGAGGGTGAGATCATGACCCCTTGCAATTTATATACTGGTTAGTTACTGCAACACTTTTTTACAGTCAACAAGGATCTGTTCAATATCTTATGCATTTTTAAAAAGATGGTTGTCATGGAAACTTTATCATTACATAAGAAATACATTAAACTGAACTGATATAGAAGAATTGAATAATGAACCACTGTAAACCTGTATAAAACCACCTAGTGCTACATGAATGGGTTTTACTGAGCCGTGTTCACACCTGGTGGCGACGTAGATACAGACTCCTGTCACCAGGTATGCTACCAGAATGCCCACCCAGGTCTCCGTGGAGAAGGGGCAGAGGAAGTTGAACAGATCTGGATCGTTGGAGCCCATTTCTTTGTGAATGATGAAGCCGATTCCCGTTTGCATGAAGGGTTTGCTCATCTCCACAACCTTCTCGCGAGTGGCTGTCAGTGTCAGTGGAGCCACGGCTAGGTCCACCTCCTAAACACACCCCCGGGACATAGTCACACACCCAGACATATGGCAACAGGAAGTAGCATGAAATCAGTTACTATCCTACAGTCTCATCATCCTGTTGATCTTGGGGATAGCATGATGCATAGATGCAATGATCAAGGACTTGTGATCAAAATCTTCTTTCAGCCGTCTAACTTTGTACCTTAATTTGAATTGTGCTCGTCGGAGTTTTACTTACACAAAAATGTTCTGAGGGCAGGAGGAAAAACGAACAAGATATCCAGAGATAGGCAATCAGATTGTAGAGGAGGTGCGTCCAAGCAACTAGAGGAGGCGGGATCAAGACATCTGATTGGTTGGTCTGACATCTGGCCAAGACCTGATTGGTTATCCATCTGAGCCAATCTTTTCTCGATCTGCCCGCAGAACATTCGAGTGCAAGTAAAAGGGTGAATCGCCTGAGAAGTACCATTGATTTGCCTGGATGTATTTCATAAATTCTATATGTAATTGACATCATTCTGGTGAGCAGTTTCGCAGGTGAGCAGGAAATCTGTCACTGTTCAGCATAGAGGAAAGGCAGCCCCCCCTGCGCGCACTTACCCCTCTCAGCACCTCCCCAATCATCCCGTTCCAGTTGCCGCGCTCATCCTGCCGCCCGTAGCTTCCGTCCTTCACTAGGTGCACGTTGTACTTGAAGCTGAGCTTCTTTGAAAGCTCCGAGAGCAGGTCCATGCAGTAGCCCTCCAGCTCGCTGCCCTTAGGCATTGTGTACGGCTCTTGCTGCAGGAGTGCAGAGATCACATCCAGAAACACACTTACACAGAAGAACAGTCTCCATACATTAACAGTCACTTGATAAAATCAGTTAAAAGGGTTAAGAGCATTTTCCTGTTTTCATTTAGAAGCAGATCACAGTACGTTCAACTGCAATGACACACAGAATACACTGATTTTAATACATTGATAATGTATTTCATTATTAAGATAATCGTTTGCCCTCCTAGCAATAATCTTAACTACGCTCTTTTTTTTAAACATAAAGGACAATAAATTATTATTACTTTTTCAACTCAACAAAGTTTTAAAAAGGTTTGATTTATATTCATAATACATAAATGTATTTTATTTCATGCATGATAGATTGTTACATACCTTAATGGTGGTTACAGATAAAGTTGGGGGCCCTATAATGAAAAAGATTTTATTTTAAAAAGGTTTTACAAAATTTAATCAACCTATTTTAGGGTCAAATCACCATCTTTTGTTTTCTAAAAACCTGAAACAGCTGTCACCTAGGACTTTTGGAGGAGTGAGTTTTATGGGAATTTATTAGGGGGGCTGATGAACCTATTTATAACTGAGGGGACAATGGTTAAGGAAAAAAAGAATGAGGCTTGAAGACTCTACTGTTGTTTTGCCAAAATTCCCCCTGGCCTCCTTCTCACAGTTCTTTGAAGCCATCCTTGGTGGTTAGCGAGCCATTTTACTCTGCTGTGGCCTCGCTTTCCTTCTCTTCCCTCAAACAGGACAAATTCCCAGATTAACCAGGCAGGCACAATGAATGGCTTGTACTTCTGTGCTCTTTGACAAAGCCATTGACCCCTTGATCAACGTTCTCCTTATGGGTGGATAAAGACCCACATGAAGATAGCAAGAGGTGGACGACAGGGGGGCCACATTCAGCCTTTCTTGGCCCCTGCGGCTCAGTTGAAGTGACGGCCCAGCCATGGACGTGTTCCGGTGCCTTCAGGCGTTGGCGACAGGCCCAGCCGAGGCAGTGGGATGGGGAGTGAGGAACAAAGGTCGACTGGGGAGGAAGGGGGGGTATTTTTTTACACTTACGCCAATCAGAGGATGTTTACGACATGGTGATTGGTTTATTACCATAAACTGTGACTGATTTCATTTTCAGGGTCAATTGAGCTGATCTCAAAGCATGTCGATGTTGATCTTGGGGGGGGGGGCAAGATCTAGGTCTGTAGGTATCTACTAAGGGTGGGGGGAGGGGTAGCTGATGATTTCTCATAGACTCATCAGTATAATAGCGAATCAGTTCCTTTTCAAAATATGACAAACTTACAAGCTCCCAGAATCCCATCTATTCAAGGCAGCTCCCCCCCCCCACATTCTCTCACACACTGCCTTGTCTTTCAGTGGCGGCAAATTGATTTATTACAGTTGGGGCCAGAGCCGGCTGGTCCCTCTCTTCTACGACTGAGGGACGACTCATGCCAAACAGGAGGCAGCCTGCTGCTCTGATAAAGTCCCAGTTGACAGGCTACCCCCGGCTAATGAAAAGTTTAAGATGTCAGATTATGAACTGTTGTTGCCACGGCCTCTGAGTCAGAAATGAGGTTCTGGCGTGCCTCTATAGATTATTGTCATAGCAACGCTCCCAGACAGGAACACTCACACAGAGATTCCAATTCATTCATTCATCCTTGTACTGGGGCACTCATAAATCACAAACATAAGCATGTTTTTTTCATTGGTCTCCATAAACCAGCAGCTACGAATGTCCACAAGCTATAGAGCAGTGCTTCCCAACCCGGTTCCCGGAGACCCAAAGCCGGACCACGTTTTTGCTCCCTCTCAGTTCCCTGCCAGACAAAAACATTTTTCCATGAACACAAACATTGATTGTAAAAAAAAAAAAAAAAAAAAAAACAAAACACACGGATTGCAGCTCCTCGAGGACTGCATCGGGAAACCTGGCAAGCGAACAATGCTTTTTGAATTTCAGGGCTTTTACATATGTCCGCATCTGGGTGCATGAGGGTGATCTTACCTGCCTTACAGACCGCTGTCAGAAGGACTGTCACACACACGATGATTCCCAGCTTTGATTTCATGTTTTTTGCTTCAAAAACTGAGGATTAGAGAGATGGAAGGAAGTATTGCAATTATAATGATGAATTATTTGTCATCTTTTACCAGGGCTGGTCTTGAATTGTACCATTTGTACAAGTAGATTAATTCATGCAGTTGATGAGGTCAGGTAACTCCCACTTAGAGGTAAGATGACCCAAACCCCTGACGGTCACAAGCAGAGCCTCCTGACTTGTATATTGCAATGCGTCCTTGTGGCAAGAATTACTGAGCAGAATATTAACCAGTACAAGCCCACACTAACTGGGACTGCCTACATTTCCTCTGCTGAAACATAACATCACACACTACTGCTGGAACTGTAAATCACCAGTTTGCAGACGGTCAATTGGCAGGTAAACGAATCCAGTACGGTATCATTCACATCTGAACGATTTGCAACTTTGAGCTACAGTGTTTATGACGAGAAAAATGATGTTATAAAAGAACAAAAATTTGATGCAATATTATTAATAATCTGACTTCAAATTCAGCAAATCTCGTAATTAAAACAATATTACAGTGTGTTTATGGTGTGGAATTTATGACTCAACAAAAGGGATTCTTCAGTTAATAAGAAGATGAAAGAAGTTCTTTGAAATCTAGCATGATACTCAGCAGTAGTGAAGAATTACAAAACTGACAGCTGATAACATTAAGCCAGAAAAGGTTCAGTCATATATACATCATTACAGACACTGAGGACAAAGTAAGATCATCTTACCTCAAGACCCCAGACTGTTGTTTGAAGCAGCCCTGTGTTTGAGCTGGGGAGGAAGGACAGCAGCAAGATTTAAATGATCAAGCTGCTGTGAACAGCCAATAGAATTTCTGGGAGGGAAATTTCCAAAACAACTTGATTATGAGATTTTCCCACCCTCATATTGCATAAGGCGTGTAAGGTGTGACCAAGTCACCCCTCACTCAGCCCCCCCCCCCCCCCTACTTTGTAGCTGGAGGAGTACAGCCAGATGCTCCCATAAAGATAGCATGGATCAAGTCTAGTTTACAGGGACTATGGGGTGGACCTGTGGCAACTGTAACCATGGTGACAGAAAAGCCATTCATGACTGCAACATAAGTCTCAGACAAGCAAAATGGATCATTTCATTGTGAAAGTTGCCATTCTCAGCGACTTACTCTTTGTGTTCTCACTTTTCCCCTCTCAGACGGGGGTATTTAGTAACACCACTGGCCGAGCCTTTGTAGGGAGGCAGAAGGAGGGAAAGATAGAGGTGGATTTGGCAAAACTAATTACATGCTCGTTATATTGTTCGGACAGGATGGAAATAGCAGGTTCGCATCTGTTAGCTGCAATACTGTGCACTTCTGTGAGCGTACAGCCATTTACATGGAGGCAAAATCTATGCTAATGAGCCGGAAAAACTGCACTGCAGATCTTTACCAGAACCTTTTTAAATAGTCAGCATAATAAATTACTTTATTACTTAATGACTATGTATAGAATACAAGATTTTTGTCTTCAAAGCAGTATGGTTTCTGTAATTAATTCATATTTACGATACATGTTTCTATATATACCGACACCAAATCGCAGACTGGTGATTAAGGATGCCTGCTTTCCATAAGTAAAGCTCATTTACACGTTTATATTCTTCTCCCTATTTGTTTACTTAATTTTCTAGATCTCCATTTTCTCTGGGTGAAGCCTGAAGGCCAGTGCCAAAGTCCTCTGGGGAGTCTTCAGCCTCAGTGACAGCAACATTCCCTCCGCTAGCGGCGATTCAAAGGCCTGAAAAGCCGGGGCTTGAGAGATGAACCACACTAAATCACCCCCATAAATAGAGGGTTTGAAGTGAGCCGGGGGAATCACCGGAATTCAAATGAAGACGTCCTTTGTGAGTGTGGCGGCAGGGGGGACAATCTCTGTCAGTCAGCAAGGCGTGTAAAGCCCAGGAAAGCTGGCGGCACTCCGGAAGGGTCCGGCGACCCAGATCGCACAGCAACCACATCCTGGGGCTGGTCCAGCCTCTGATTCCCACTGTCACTTAGTCGGTGCTTAGAATAAAATATTTCAAAGCGATCACAGCTTCATCAAGCTCAGCTTCCCCCAAGCCCCAGCTCTTGTCTTCCGTGTCACTTTCTTCAAACACAGATATGAGTGACCCACGTGCCATCAGACCGCCGTCAGAAATGATCATGAATGACACGGCAGCCACCAGAGCTGGTTGGCCAGTGGGGACAATGCATTTTGACACGGATGGAGAGGATGACTGACAGAACGAGCCGTGTGGCAGACATAAGCTGTTTTGGGATCTCTACTCAAAGAGTCAATGAACCTCTTCAAGATGCGTCCTTTGTGTTTGGGAAAGGGCACGACGGACAACATGGGCCAAGCAGATGCTTTCACAACCACAAAAGCGGCGTCAAGCACCACGGAGCAGATTAAACACTTTTTATTCAGTTCATGTTCATTTACATCAGTTGACAAAGATTTATTATTTTTTGCATGTCATGTTTTAGATTCTTTTTAATTAATGAAACTTACACCTATATTAATTGACACTGAAAACACAAGACGTAACGTGAAAACGTGAAAAAAAGCAAGTGTGCTTGAGTGTATGCTAATAATGCACTCTTACAATTTAAATACCCCTACATCTTTACACAGAAAGCAAACCAGCAGGGCAATGCAAACAAATCCCATTCTGCCTCACAGCCATTTCATGCCAGTGTTAAGTGCTGCTTCCTTTCTGCGGGAGTCCACATTGCTTCCAAACACACACATTGTCCAAATGATTTTGCTTTCAAGTCCGAGGCCTATTTCCATATCTAAACTCTATTTTAACATTCAAACCTTAGCATAAATTAGGGAGTCAAGCATTTATCAGACGTACTATTTCCCAAAAAGGATCCGTTACTCCCTGCTGTGTTTCAGGGACGAAGGAACCTGGGTACAGTATTAATTGTGAAAGGTGTTTCCTAATTAAAATTAAAAGCAATAATGCATTTAAAAGCGACACAACCCCATTTAGAGATGACAGCAATGCGATAGTCGCCCAAGATGGTTTGGCAAGGCTGCGACTTGCCAGCGGTTAGGAGGCTGCCGTAGCCCATCCTGGGCGGGCGGACGGGGAGAGGGTACCTGAAACGCCTTCTCTTAAATTAAAATGGCAACAAGCACTGGCCCTTGGGACATGCGGAAGATGAGAATGGAAGATTTGAGGTGGATACAGTAGCATTGATATACAGACCCTGTGCTATTCTGTATGCCAACACCAAGCCACAATATGAGAGCACATGCCGTGTGACATAAAAACTGGCATTTCCCCAAAGCTTGCATGTCATTCACATAACAGCCCGAAGGTGACCTGCAACACGAGGAAAACATTACATATGCATAGGATTTTGAAAAATCATTCAAATTAAAATATTTTTTTTTCCCGACAACATTCAGTTTCTTTCTTGGTCTTATACAAATGAGCCACAGTATGTGTTCATATATTCAATCTCCCAGACAGTATTTCCTCCAATACTGTCATATTTTTATGTTAAAATATTGCTAATGTGTAGCTGAACTACTACATATAAAGACATATTAGTACATCCTTTGTTTATATAAAAGAAAACAAGAAGAAATACAAAGTTGTCCGAGGGTCTGAGAATTAATCTGGACATGAAACAAAGTCAGATGACAAGTCTTGCTACATTTGGATTGTGTGGACTAACAACAGTTTAGATACTGAGGTCACTGTGAGTTAAACATATCATGACTTTACACATCTTTACTGAATATAAACAGTCGGTTCAACAGTGTGTATTTGTAGCCAATTTATGAAAACACATTTCAGGCATCATTTATCATGCTGTGGGGTATGTAAATATGTACAATGCATGGTTTTAACTCATATGACCAGCCAGCAAATTGGACATTATAAAAAATAACGGTATTACTTACTTAAAATTAGTAATAGTGCCCAGCATCTCCACATTTTAAATTCAAATTTGCATTTAAATCAGTCATAATCCCATAGTTTTTAAGAACCTTGGTGAGATGATCATCTATGGACCGCTGGAGGACTTGCTCCAAACCACTCAATGCAACTGATGAGATAAATTAAAAGTATACAGTATTCACTGGTTTAGAAATGATAAGTAAACTTAAAGAATGGACTCTCTTCATGACTGGATCAGTTGGATTATTTTTGTGCCGGTTTCTTTTATTCATTTTTGGTTCTTAGAGTTTGAGCATAAAGACAACCTCAGGGTCCATCTCTTGGGGGCCCTGCCCTGGGGGCGTCAGGGGAAGCTGACTCAGGAGGTCTAGGCCAATGCAAGGGCTCCTGGCCACAGAGCAGGCCCCTTCCGGGTTTCCCCGCTCCTCAATGGGGCTGCCGCCCTGCTGGGCCAGCTCCTGGAGCCGCTGCCGTTCCTGGGCCTGCTTGGCCCGGTTGGCGATGTAGCGCACGCGGCTCTGGCTTCGGGACGACATGCGCCGGAGAGGTGGCAGCTCTGCCCCCTGCTCCAGTGGCTGAGTGAAGTCGCTGGCTGTCAGTGGCTCCACGTCAGTCAGCTTCCTGAGCTGCTCCTCTAGGTCGTTCCCAGCCTTCCTAACGGTCTTCCGGGGGCTCCTGGTAGGCCGGACCACAAAGCTGCGACTGATGCTCCGGTACTTACTGTCAAAATTGCAGGCAATGTCGTCAGATGTAAGGTCACCCAGGCTCTTGGATTTGGAGCTGCTGTCCACATCCTTCTTGGCGGCTGCCGGCATGGAGCCTTTCTTGGCCAGAGCCGACGACTGCTTGAGGCCCTCCATGTAGAGTCGGCTCCACGTGTGCCGCCTCACCATGAGCCGGCCAGACCCCCCCGGCTCCCTCCCCAGTGGCCGAGGTTGCAGCTCATCCTGGATCTCGCTAGGATCGTCGGCCCTCAGGTTTGGATTGGACTTGCTCTTGCTGACCAGCAAGGTGCTATACCCTGTCCTGGCAGCAGAGGGCAGGCAGTCAGCACCATTGACCGTGAAAACCTCCTCATGCTCATCCTCTGCCCTGCCAAGGCTGGCCAGGCCCTTCCTGGCCAAGTTAGGCAGGGACAAGTCGATGACAGTGTCGCTGGAGGAGATGCTGGACGATGACGACACGCTGTCCCGGTGGGCTCCCAGGTCCAGCTTGCTCCAGAGCCGGTCATTCACGGTAGCGTCGGTACACACCTCAGGTACCGCCGATGACGTCGCTTCCCAATGTTCTGACTTCACGTGCCCTTCGCTTTTGGCCCTCCTGATGGGGCAGCTCTGCCCTCCTTTTGAGCCCAAGGTCAGACCATTGCTGAATAAGGCCCTCTTAGCTGGTGCCCGGGTACCAGGGTGACCCGGGGAACACTCCACAGTAAGAGTCTGATCTACCTTCTCACTTGTCGGGGACACATAGTCACCCTGGCCTGTGCTTGTGCTTCTTTCACAGTTACCCTTATGTTGACACGCAAGGTCCAAGTGACAAAGACTATCAATGGATGTAAATGTAGGGTCTTCACAGTCACCGTTAACAGTCTTTGTGCCTTGGGCTCTGCCTATGCTGCTTTGGGCACTGGCAGGTTCTGCGTGGAGGGAGAATGTCCGTTCCATGGGATGATGTCGTCCGACTTCGTCCGCCACTTTCGCCGCTGTTGCCAGGAATGAAGCTGCTGCGGATGGAGAGGACACTGGTATAGAGCTTAGCCACAATGTGCTGGCTGGACTGGAAATGGATGTGGAATGACGTGGGTGTCTCTCCTCAGATTCCTCAGCAATGGTTTCCAGGGGTTGCAGTGGAATAGTTGATTGTTGCATTTCCAGGTTATCTGAAGACAGCAAAAAAAAGGTTATATCATTTCACATCATTTAATAAATATGTTACCAATTTACACAGCACAGAACCAACAACTATATTATACAAACGCTTTACCTAGGGCAACGAATGAAAAACAACTACAGTAAGGCAATCACTAATAAAGAAAAAAACGTAGACTTGAGTATTGGGTATTTTATACATCTTACATTGTTTTGATATTGATCTGTGGAAAAACATGAAAAGAGACAAGAAACAATACATCAACGTACAACGACAATGCCAGTCTCATGAAGTCAGAGTGGCGTTGAAGGCAATAAAAACAACAAAAAAATACAAAAACTTTTATGAGACCGACAGAGGAGAGGGCACAGGACAGCAGGATAGACTTCCTTGCTGTACTGTATCTTTGGGCTTCCCTTTGCCCCATCACTGTCCAATCATAAACCTGGTACTGTGTCTATGGCGGCAGTGACATCAGTGCTTGATCAACACAAAAAGGTGAAACTAGGAGATAACTTTACCTGGCTTGTGTCATCCCTTTAATTCTGCACTAGGAGTAGACAGCGTGCAAAAGGACAGAAGAGAGGGAGGAGTTTAGTACATGGGAGGGGTACAGAGAAGTGCACTGCAGAAACGCCAGGACAGCAAGCAGGTAAATACAAGCTTCAGGGCCCTACATTACATCAACCGCTTATGCGAACCTTACCCTTAATAAGGTAGCGGCACGTTTTCAAATGGCAAGTCTCACTCAAACAAACGGCACGCTGTCACAAGACCTATCTATAGGGATACCCACCCATACGGAAAATTCCACTTGACCCCAAACTGATGACTCCCTGGGGTCTATGTAGGACATTGTGAAACATATTCGCAAACCCTTGAAGGGAAGCTTTCAACAGTCAAGTTCACAGTTTGATCACATGCATCCCAAATTCTCAAGGCAGCTGATATCCTCGGACCCGCTAAGAAATATATACGGCCCCATCCAAGCAAACAACAGAATGCACTGCAGGACTGTGTACTGTACTGGGGCCTGTTACATTGGCAGGCTTAATGGGTCTCACAAAGCATGCAGAAAAAGTTAGGGTGACCTCTCCCTGTTACAGGTGATCATAAGCTAACAAAATCCTCAGGTGACACAGCCTATTTGACGGTGGTAACAGGAGGTATATATTGGGAGTCTCATCATTAAGAAAGGAACACAACTTCACCGTGTGTGTGTGTACCTTATATTTGTAAAAGTCTAATCATCTTAGTCTTTACTATTCTGCATCTCTGTCTAAGCCTTCAGGAAGACCTCTGTCCCACAGAATAGCCCTGAAATGATCTAAATAGATCTGTGTCAAATGATTGAGATACTTCAGCTGCTTAAATTTAATACTGTCAGGCTGAGTGGCCGCCCTCAATGCCCTGTGTCACCAAGGCCTGCACACTGAAGGGAAGCTGTACCTGGCTGCTGATCACCCCGCTCAGCTAAGAGCTGTATGCTGACAGAGGACAGCCACACTTTACAGGACAGAATGTATTTGGAACTCGAGGCACAGGAAAGTATCACATTGCAACATCTGCAGGAATCAGCACCCCATGGGTGAAACAGCAGAGGAAACATTTTTTCAATAATAGATACATTTTTGGAATGTTAACCAGAAGGAAGCAGGAATGGCAGCTGGGTTATATAAATTGTCCAAGCTCAACAAAGGCAGGATACAGACCATATGATATGACTGCTGGAGGAGTCTTTGGGGTTTTCTGAGTACTCACAGCTGTGCGTCACATGCCTGGCATGGTCAGCTGACAATGCACATGACTTAGGAGAGGAGGTGGGTCATGTGATCCCACAGCCCATCTAATGACAAAGCTCTGAACCCTTGTCATAAGGTTTGGGGCTTTGCCCCAAAGCCATTCACATATAAATACATAAAGCACATATTGTGCAATCAGGAAAAGCCAATAGTCGGTGAAGAAGTTGGCGTAGTAGTGAAAAAAAGCTCATTGGAGTTTTACTTGCACAAAATGTTCTGGCAGCAGAAGAAAAGAATGATTGGCTCAGAGAGACAACCAATCAGATTGTAGAGGAGGTATGTCTAAGCAACTAGAAGAGTGGGACCAACCAATCAGATATCTTGGTCCCATTTCCTCTACTTGCTTGGACCCACTTCCTTCACAATCAGATTGGTTATCTCTCCTTCTGCCCTCAGATCATTTTTGTGTAAGTAAAACACACAAGCTGAAAAAAGACTCTTAGGGGGGGCAAAGTTAGCTGGTGCCCTACCCCTCCACAACATGCTAAGCATACAAGTGAGGTAGTGTCCCCATTTCCCAGGTGGTTAACAGAATAACAGAAAAACCTGAATTTATTAATATCATAGACTTCACTGGGTATATAAGGCAACGTGTTACCATTCTTCCTGAAAGTCTCCAGTTGTTGGAGTGATGAAGGGGGTGAAAATGTGACACTCTGCCATCCAGAACATTCCATGATACAGTGGTACCTCGATTCTCGAACTTAATCTGTTCCAGACTCCGGATCGAATCCTAAAAAATTTGAGTTCTGATCTTATTTTTCCCATAAGAAATAATGGAAAACCATTTAATTGGTCCCCCCCCCTAAATTACACCTAAATGTTTTTTATGCATTTAAACACAAAATGAACAGAATAAAACAAGAAGAACATTTTTTTTCTTAGTGGCTTCCAAAACGATAAAGATCTTATCCCAACATTACCCCTGTCTTGCCCCGATCATCGCTCCTTCCGTGTGTCACGCCCCCTCGTTAACCTTGTGTGGGATCCCCATGTGATCAGCTGTTTCTGGTTGTTGTCATTAGTCCTCTGTATTAAGTCCGCGTTTCAGTTTGTTTTCCCAGTCCGGTCATTGGGTGCCTTCGACTTGCTTACAGCTGGTTTAAACACGCATGACATTTGTATCCCAAGTAGTTCCGATGCGTAATCTGCTTTTTCTCCCGAATATCATGTAAAGTAATAAGAACTGGTTTTCAGTTTATTTACCTGGTAAAATAAAGTTTAAATAAATTACATAAATGCTCTAATAGTACACGTAAGTTAGCGGTTTGTTTATTTATTGTTAGTTACTGTAATGTTGCGCTGCTTTATTTGATTAATCATCCAATCTGTGAAGAAGGCATTCAAGTAAGAATTGCATTGTAGTACGACTCATTTCCTGGCGAATACAATATATATTAGGTCAGCGTTCACGGTTCGACATCTGATATTTAGATCGAGTTCTAGGTCAGACTTTCAAGAAATTCGAGTTCTAGTGAGTTCGAGAACCGAGGTACCACTGTATTTAGTTCTCGAGATCTGACTTAATCCTGCTGTTTATGAAAACATGTACATTTATTTCACGGTTTGTAAGGGAGCACTGCTATCTAGGAATATGTGAAACATCATGAGGGTGCAGGAAGGTCGTCACAGGATGCAGCTGGACCTGAGAGACTAATGTCTCTGATTTCTTGATAGTAACATGACCATATGACCAGCAAGGTGAAGGGTGGCTCAGATCATGGTGCTTTTTTCTTTCGATGACTCAGCAGTCTACGCTCTTACATCAAGTTACACGACTTTTTGTTTTGGACTCCGATAAAAACGGTTCCCAAACAGCAGACCTGCCGCATTCCAACTTCACGACACAGCTTTTGATGAGACTGTGGGTTCCCCAGTAATTTATTTTTGAAGCCACGCTACACTTTACGTAGCTAAAAGTGGAATTTCTGGTTTCATAGATGTGGATTAAGCTGAGTCAATGGTGGTACCTCCTATGCTTTGAACTGATTTGAACATATTCCCATTTTCATGATCAGTTTAAAACTGCCAGAACTCTACTACAAATGCCATATATTAATGTAAAATGTAAGGTGTTCCTAAGAGTAAAATCTAACGTCTAACTATAGCATCTACAAAGTTTGTACATCTACTCTTCACACAGCAGAAGACGTACTACGTGAAAATTTCAGCCCAGGCAAACGACGACTTACCAGCTATTTCATCTGTGTTCACATCACGTCCATGTATACAAAAGTCAACAGAAGAGACACAGTGTTATACTGTGACTCATCATTTGCTTTCTCTGATATCTGAAACTATTCATCGACCTTTGCTAAATCTGCAAGGATCCGCTTCCAGTTCGAAGGTGTAGGTGGGATACAGGAGGGGCAGCAAGGGGGTTGTTTGGGTGTCCAAAAAGTACGTCTTAAAAAAAGGTTTATTCTTTGTAATCTGGATAAAATCTAAAAAAATTATCCAGACCACTTGGAATTTTCCTTATCTTAGATGCATGTTCCTGATTGGACAGAGCAGGCGCCCCCTGGCTCCCCTCACAGCTGGGCCTCCTACAGCTGAATGTGTGGAACACAATCTATACCTCAAATGTATTTTGAAAATACTTTAGCATTAAATATAATCACAGAACTGCACGAACTAGATCACATGCCTGCTTTTGGTCCATTGCCATTGCACCCTACGATGCAGATATCAGCACTGCCTGTCAGTCAGATTCCAGGAGGCCTTGCTGAGTGTGGAGAAGGCAAGGTCACCTGACACTAACATGCACTTTTGTGGGATGGAGCAGGTAGGGGTGGCTTGGGAACTAGCAAAGCTATGCATCTGTACCACAGGGCCAGGCTCACAGCTCATTGGCTGCTAGGGCTGCCAGATTTGACCTTACCGCTGAAGAACATGGGGGATTTACTGCGGACCTCCTCCATTTTCTGAGAAAAGAGGGCATTCATTTCTCGCTGCAGCGTGCCGACGCAGCGGTGGTGTGCATGGGGGCCACGTGGCGGCGGCGGGGCAGGTGGGGGGGCAGGGCTGCCCACACTCTCGCCACTGCTGGAGTCAGTGTCAGTGAGGTAGAAGCCTGCATTGTTTCCACCTGCAATGCTGGCGAGCTGGACGGGAACCTGAGAGCGCAGGCTGGTCCGGCTGATTGGCACGGGACCGGCAGGCAGGGCGATCCTCCTGCGAGGAACACTGCAGGATCGGGCGTCCCGAAGGGCCCCAGGGGGAGCTGCGGGGGGGCGGTGGCCAGGACTGTGTGGACTGTTCATTGGCTGCAGGGAAGCCCTGAGTGGGAGTCTGTGTGTGGGGTCATTATGGGACTTGGGGGGCAGATCTGCTTGGGCTGGGGGCTTCGCCCGCAGCTGCTCCGGGATGGATTTCGATATGGGCTTGGGAAGATGGGCGGCCTTTGCCTGCTGGGGTGGTGGCTGGGGGCGGAGCTTCCTCTCTATGTCAGGGCTCTCTTTGGAGCCCAGCATGCAGCGGATGCAGTTGGAGGCCACGCCCACCCTCCCAGAGCCACTGAGGGCCACACGTGCGTAGACGCCGTGCTTCTCCGCCGGCACCCTGCTAGCCCGTCTCAGCGGCTCGCTCAGCACCCTCCTGTGGTGCGGCAGGGAAGATGGACCCTTACCTTTGCTGCCCCCGGGGGGTGCCTCCCCATTGGTGCAGTCCCGCGGGCCAGCGGCGGGCGAGTCCCTCTCACGGTCACACCGGGGGCGGGAGCCGTCCTCCGTGTCCCGATCCTCGCTGGTGCCCTCAGAGCTACAGTCTTTGGTGTTGATGGAAATCTCCGGGAAGCCTTTCTTGGCCTTGGCCTGGCCCTTGGTGGGCTCGCTGGCAGTCCGCCGTAGGAGGTGGGCCCCGAAGGCAGACTTACGGCTGAGCTGAGCAGCAGCATGGCTGTCGAGGGAAGATTGCTTTGGGTTTCTGTGAAACAGCCCTTTTATACCGCTGGCTGGCCTGACCTGGGGAGGCACAGAGGCACCATTAAGTTCCTGCAGAGCAGATGCCAGACATCACATCGTCATCGGCGATTCTACACATATGTAAATAGATGCCTGTAAAAATATGGTGTTTTCCTGGCCAGAATAAGGTGCTATCTAGGCAGTCAGCTTCCCAGTGGAGCGTCTGCAAGCTGCAAAAACACTGCAATGGCCAAGCAACCAGGCAGCCGTAAGTACGTGTGAACTGTCCTGCAAAATGCAGCCCAGTCTGTCTCGCCCCGGCGAAAATCACATGCCTGTCAACACGTCGAGTAAATGAGAGCTGCAACAACAACTGCCAGGGAGAAGAACAGTGAAAAGTGCACAGGTTCAAACCGAACAGATTGTGGAACAAGAACAGCAAGGCCTTCGTGTGGATGCATGATGTCGGGGGGGGGGGGTTAGGGTTCCAGCACAGCACAGGTGCTGTGCAGCTTCTTATAGTATTTAAATCTGCGGGGGTTAAGCAGGGACGGCCCACACCATAGCATCACCAAGAGCCAAATAAGGCGGGTGATTCAGCAAACCACATTTTGCCGGGAGACAGATGTTTGTGCTGGTGACTGTTATGGATGACGTCATGGCAACTGACAGCTGTGAGATGCCATGAGCCCGTTTCCCCGCATACGGAAGGTGTTTGTACAGACATCGGTCCTGTCATTCCCCTTTATAAAGTGTGCATCATTTTGCCATCTTGGCTGCACTTTTTCTCTAATATAAAATCAGTCATCCTGGTTAATTCTAAAGTCTGCAAGTGGAAACAGAATGTAGACAGACAAGCTACCTTGACCAGACACCGTCATATTTCACAGACATTAAGGCACGCAGTGAGCCATCTGGCTAAAGTGTTGGACAGGGGGGGACAGGAGGATGGCGACGGCACAGCGAGAAATGCATTTCTCCCCTCGGACACCCCCGGCATGACAGGTGATGGGACAGACGCCGTGGCGGTCCCCGGCCCAATGCCGCTGAGTGATCTTTCCGCTAGCTCAGACAGAAGGTCACTGCCATCGCAAACACGTACGGAGTCTAAATGAGGAGCGTGTTATGAAATATTTAGATCACCCAGCGGCATTATGAAAAATAATTTAAAAAAAAACATGAACAAGTAGATCCAAGTGGATAATTACTCATGTCAGCACTATAGAGCACCCACCAAGATGAAATAACTCACAATTTCATGAACGTATTGAGCATTTTTTTTTCTCACCCCAAAGCAACTGCACTCAAGGTTATTACTGTACATTGGACATTGTGAGTTACCTTATCCTGCCATGAATATACAGATGGGGGACTAGACAACATATATTAACTTGGTGAGACAAGAAGAACACACGGAAATCTGAACCATGTTTGGGCCTGCCGTTCAACGGTGAACTTTTGCAAAACAAAGTTTCACTCTTAAGAGATCCTCAACAGGATTATGATGGGATACAACAGGACCCCAGATGCTGCGGCAGTCCTGGGTGCCAGTCCTGGGTGGCAGTCCTTTTGAATACCTGGGTGTTGTATTTTTAACAATTCACCATTAAATGCAGCACACATGGCTGAGAATCTCTCAACTTAAAGCTATCTTCAGGATGCTGGAGTGAGTGGAGCCTCACACATTCCTCTTTGATTCCTGCCCTCTTTTTTGCGGGTCGCGACCCTGGATCTACTTTGGCAAAATGAAAATGCTGGCAAGCACAGCTGTCACAGTCATGTCACAACTCATAGTTTGTATGAGTTGGCATCTCCAATGCTAGTGGCTCATTCCTGAGTGGGCGGGGCGGGGCGGGGCGGGGGGGAGGGGACAGAGTCACTGAGGGAGGGGCGTGTGGCGCATGCAAGAGTGCCGACTGGTTCTCACTACACCTGAGGTATGAGGGCCACCTTCATGACTCCTAAAAAATTCCTGCTTCTAAAAGTGGGTTTTTGACAAAGAGAGGTGCACTGAAATCACAAACAGACAGGGGGGGGGGGGAGAAAAGATCAGATAGAATGAGGGAGAAGAGGCAGAAAAATAGAAAAGAACAAACAGCTGTCACTACAAAAGGAGGAAGTGAAAAGCTGCAATTAATCTGCCATTAAAAAGATTATTTTCTCCCAATCAAGTCTAATCAGAGTAATTAAGCACCTTCAGTGGTTGTGCAATTAATCTGCCATTAATCTCCTATGTCCAGGTTAATACAATGACCCATTCCAAAAATACATTTCCAAGGAAACATATCTGCTTGGGAGGTTCCTTTTAATCTAAATATCTTATTTTGTCAAGTATTATCTCCTCCTATAGAGAAGGAACAGTTCATCTTCACAATCCACTGACCAGTTCAGGGGGACAAAATGTCTAATGGATAACACTGAAAACCCAAGGAGCTATCACATCAAAATACACACCCAAGCTGAATACCTGGAGAGCCATCGCATCAAAATACACACCCAAACTGAATACCTGGGGAGCCATCACATCAAAATACACACCCAAACTGAATACCTGGGGAGCCATCACGTCAAAATACACACCCAAAATGAATACCTGAGGAGACATCACATCAAAATACACATCCAAACTAAATACCTGAAGGGCTATCACATCAAAATAACACACCCAAAATGAATAACTGAGGGGCTCTCATATGGGCTAATATATGTGCCACTACAAACTGAATGTGAATTGTGTATATTTGAATCTGCAGTTGTTGCATTAAAAAACAGAATCTGAATTTATTAGATTGAATCTGAATTCCAAAATCGAAACTGCATTTATCCTACCTGGAAAATTTTCAGTTAGCAAATTCAATTTAAATTTATTGAGACACACATCCGGGTTCCTGAGGAAGAGTAATCGACCGCAACTCATTTCCACGTGTACAACAGTTCTGCAAGTCGGGGAGTGGAGGCGTGTGCTGGAATGTCGCACGAGCTAATGCGTGATCATATACGTATTCACCATGTACATAATACGAATCAAGCAGTACCGACACTGCTATATCTTAATCTTTATCGTACCACCACTTCTCACAAGTTACTCTGCTACTCAGAGACAAGCGTCACACGTGAGTGTGGGGGAAACCACGCAGTACCGACAGTGCTGTTGAGGCGCTTCTGTTGTTCCCAACACCCCCGGCACCATTCTCACGGTCAATACAGTGGCGACACTCTAATTTCTCCACTTGGAGCACTGCTTATACAAATCCCCATATTAAACGCCAGTCCGACTGATGCTTCCGGTTATTAGCACAGTACACAGAGAGCGCTGTAGACATGCAGCAGACCAGACGCAGAGCACCTGAAAACCGCTTTATAACTTTACATTTAGATCGATACAGGGGTACGTATATTGATGCACGTGTCGCGTTTTTTTCTTCCCCGCCGGTCACGAGCCGCTCGTGTGGATCTTCAGATTCACACTTTATTGCCACAATGAGGTTACAGCCAAGGCTGGACACCCAGCAGGACTGTGTCCAATACTGTTTTACACTCATTTTTAAACATATTCTTATCGTGTAACAGTATCTCGCCACTTAAGCATCATCATTCCCTCAACCAATCACCATCGTTGTTTTCTCCCTTGATTCACACCCCTATATGATAAGTTCAATCACCTCTTTTACTGTTTGGTCCCTCAGCTGAACATAAGGGTGACCATCTCTACTCAGTTTTTTTCATGCCCAGCTGTGACCTTTTGGTGAACTCAGGCGAATCCCTTCCT
>JABFEA020000014.1:240897-260224 GCA_019775915.2 Cyphomyrus plagiostoma | reverse complement strand
GGGGACACCTGCGAGGGGACACCTGCGAGGCGACACCTGTGAGGGGACACCTGCGAGGGGACACCTGCGAGGGGACACCTGCGAGGGGACACCTGCGAGGTGACATCTGTGAGGGGACACCTGCGAGGCGACACCTGCGAGGGGACACCTGCGAGGCGACACCTGCGAGGGGACACCTGCGAGGAGACACCTGCGAGGCGACACCTGCGAGGGGACACCTGCCAGGCGACACCTGCGAGGGGACACCTGCGAGGGGACACCTGCGAGGCGACACCTGTGAGGGGACACCTGCGAGGGGACACCTGCGAGGGGACATCTGTGAGGGGACACTTGTGAGGGGACACCTGCGAGGCGACACCTGCGAGGCGACACCTGTGAGGGGACACCTGCGAGGCGACACCTGTGAGGAGACACCTGCGAGGGGACACCTGTGAGGGGACACCTGCGAGGTGACACCTGTGAGGAGACACCTGTGAGGAGACACCTGCGAGGGGACAAGCTGTGAGGGGACACCTGTGAGGGGACACCTGCGAGATGACTGCCCCTCATGTGTGTTGGATGGATTTGCATGGCGGTCAATATAAAGCATCTGTGAAATTAAAGTCCATCAATAATAGAAAGAGTTCATTACCTAGCGGTGTGAGTCACTACAAAAACAGGAAGAGCCATTTGCTTTAGCCCTCCATTGTAAAATGACCAAATAATGATGCAGAGGACTCTGTACCACATGATCCTTATTGTATAGTGTGCATCCTACAATGCCACGAGTGGCACATCACCTGGGGCATTCCTGGAAATAAAATGATTTGGGCCAGATGCCCCTGCTTCCAAATTCTATAACCTAATAAGCTATCAGCTTACAAAGAACGTACTAGCTCATCCTGAATTTAGGCCAAAGGAGCAGTAAACAAATCTTTACCTGACTTGTATCTAATGAGTAAAAAACTTCCAAATTTACCTGCTTAGCTAATACTTTATCTGAAGACCATTAACCTCTTACCAATAATACTCTAGGTTATTCTACTGGAGCAGTTCAGGATAATTCATTAGGTTGAGCAGTACAGCAAGGATCCGTATATATTTTGGTTATCTGGATAAATGTTTTACCAGTCATCCGCATTACATATGTTAAAGGGACAGACATTGGCGGGGGCCAGCCTACCTCTGGAGGTGTGACAAACGTAAGCGTGAAAACGTGGGAGGGGTGCAGCACTCACTTTTGGCTTTCTCGTTCTTCCTGGATGGGCGCCACCGGATGCAGGACTTGTGCTCGTCCAGGTAGAAGTAGCGCAGCAGACCCTTGGACCCACCACGCAGCTTCACCATCTGGGTCCCAGTCTGCAGGGAGTTCATGCATTTCTCCACTAGAGAGGAGAGAGGAGATCACTGCATTAAACACACACAGACACATTTGGGTGGGGAGTGCAAGAGTGGCTAGACAAACCGAATAACACGTGTGAACAAAGTTAAAAAGAACTCAATCAGGAGCTGTTAGCAGACCACCCAATGCAAGTCACGATAGTCAGAGTAACACCTCACTGTGCCCTGTGTAGCACTCTTACAGGGATGTCGCTTTCCTGTTCTCAGTGTAAGTGAGCCATCTACCACGCTTGTGGCTAGACAAGGCACTCAACGTGTTACAGATCGGAGGTGGAAAACAGCATGTGAAACAATCTGTTTTTTCCATACCTCTGCCTGTTATGAATGACTCAGATATGGACATTATATTTGCATCTTAGATTTACATATTGCAAAGCAGCATATATTTGAGAGGTAAGAATCAGACAGCATCCCTGGAACAATTTGGGATAAAGTATCAAGTACTCAATGGTGAAATCATGTGGCCAACACTGACATCAACACAATGACTTTCTGATCACGAACACAGAGCCTTAGCCCACAAAGCCATGTCCTGCATATGCCATATGAGCCATATCACAGGATATCAAAACTACACTTATATTCTGGCATCAAGGTATACAAATGAACTACACTTTCCTCCACTGATAAATGAAACACCCAAAAATCCAGATAACATCACATGAAGTGTTAAATCCTTATTCATGCTGGTATTTTTATTCAGACAATTCCGGAACCTTACTCAGGATGGGGGTCACAGTTACTTCTCAGTGTTACTTCTCAGTGTTACACCCACATCCTTCACCTTCCAGGTCCTGGTAAGACGTCTGGGCAGCTCATCATACAGCCACAGTTCCTCAGCTCTAGATACCTTGAACTGCCCCCCACCAAACTCAGTCCCTCAAAATCAACCCCCATAATAGATGGGAACTCTCAATGCTATCAAACTCCACGGACTCTAGCTGTGATGCAGTAACCATATTAGTTTAGTCAGGCATAATAAGCTACTTTTAGCCACAAAGGCCAAACACATACTCTGACTGAAATAACAGCCGTATAGTAGTTTAATTTGGCTTTTTTGTTCCGCTAATCTGACGTACAGACAAATTCTGTTTGAGGGAATTAGAAACACAGAGAGATTCCTCAGTTCTAATTGGTGAAAAATCCTCACCACATGGGAGGGGCCGCTGTTAGCGTTAAAGAAAAATCAGCGGCAAAGGCAAGGGAAGGAGTTCATAGGCGGTCTGGCAGAAAGGCTGACCTCTAGATTGCTAATGCTAAAAGGGGTGTCCGCCCTCAGCATGACAGTGCGACCACCCACCTTTTCACGTACACCATGCTTCCATATCACTAGTTAAACTCACAAGCACCAATTTGTCTTAAATCAAGGGAAAACAGCTGGCAGAGAAAGACAAGGGCATCGTTACACCGAAAATCTGAGCAGTCCTCTAACAAGGCAGCAGAAAGAAAAAGTGTATTGAAATTTTTCAGTTGCTTTTTGCAGATGTTTTATTTTTAAAAACATTGACAAGAAACTTCTGTTTCACGTACGGGTGACAAGCGTTCCGCTTGGTTACCGGCGACATAACAGAGAGCCTAATAAAATACATGGAGAAGAGGCACCAAGCAAATTAGCCGCTCTGAAAATGAATTCCAGTTGAGGTTCTTGTATAATACAGATACAAATCAAGAACAGAAATAATTCTGCCAGAAGGACAAGGAAAAAGATCTATCTCCATTTTTTTCTTTACATTGTTTTACATTTTCAGGACATAGGAAAATGATGTTAAGTCACACTGAGTTGCATTACATGTGAGCAGCCCACCATGTCTGGCTGATGGAGCCAAAGGCGTTCCCAGGCTGACAGTGTGAGTGTCTTGCATCTCACCTCGACTCTGAGAACATCCACAGGAACACAAAGCAGAAAGATATGGATGCTGCCCTTCACCACAGCAGGTTTCTCTGCCCAGTACCGCACTGCAATGCTCTCTCCATCAATCCTTACATTGAGCTCCTCCCCCAAACTTCAACTTGCTTCCTTAGGTGTTCCATCCTTTTGTCCTTCCCTACCTCCCTCTCTTGAGTCTAAAATCCACCCCGTGTGATTTGTTGGAGAGCAAGGATGGGCAGCACCCCTAACGAGAAGGGGCGAAGCTCATTGCTGCTGGCGATGCACATCCCACAGTCTGCATTGGACGCACTGGCTTTCCCCTTGATTAACGTGCCTACCTGTTCCACCCTCCCACAGCAGGCTAAGCAGCCTCACAAACTACGGAGGGAAATGTTTGTGCTGTGGCACTGAAAATTAAACTGATTAGCTCCTGGCTACCAAAAAAAATTATATATATTTTTTTAAATCCACGGTGGCATCTGAATTTAACAAGGCTCATTAAAACTTCAGACGGTCTCCAACAAAGGAACATCTGCCATTCCAGGCTGGCAAGCAGAGGAGACGGGGGCGTGGGCTTTCGTCTGTCGCTGCATGGCAAATAGAAGTGGCTTGGATCTCGGATGCTACCCAGCGACACCAAGGGACGAGCCGGCAGAGAAACAGGCCAGCCGGGGCTAGACGAAATACAACCAGAGGAAGCAGGGAACAAACCCTGAAAGGGACTAAATGCAAATAAAAGAAATAAAAAATACAATATTGCTGACCTGCATATGGTCACAGCAAAACATGTGACAATATCATGGCGCCAAGAGAGCCAATTTAGACTGGAAGCTCTTTATGACTCAACAGGCGGCACCTTTATTTGGCGCTGAGGGACAAACAGCCCCGAAGAGGGAGGGTAAACCAGGGGCAGGTCAGGGCAAACTGACTTCTCAGCCGTAGCTTCCAGTCATATTAGGCTAATGTTTCCCAATCGGGTCATTGAGGAAAACCAGACGTGTTCACCTTTTAGTACCAGGAGCTGGGAGGGAGCAAAAATGTGTAGCCAATGGGGGCCCCGAGGAGCGGGGAGGCAAACACTGCAGCAGGCAACGCAGTGGATTGTTTTTGTGAAGTGAGGAAGCTGGACACTCTGCATGGCACCACCCTGCCAGCAGTGCCCAAGCAGCAGAGAGAGCCGCACCATGCCCACCAACACAAAAACAAGAAAAGCTCAAAGGGATCTAATATACAGCAGGAAGACTGTGACTAAAGCAGCACATCTGCTTTAGTTTTGGGAAAATAATGCTTTTCATAAAGAATGCTTTAAAAATCAATACAAGAGCCCCACAAACAAACCATGAGTATAAGCCATGCAAAGAAGGATTCTGTCCTCTTATTGGTGGCCAGTGAACTGCTCACTGGATGGGTGAGATTATTATAATGGCACACAGAGGGATACCTCAAGATCACTGCAGCCTCCTGCCAAATCAAATTAATGAACGATGAATGGACGGCTATTTTCATTAAAATTCGATACCCCATCATACCACCACAAAAAAAACTGCTGGAAAATTCATACAGTTTCTTGCAGTAACCCTTTGTCTGTGGGTAAAAACTATTGGCAAAATAAAGGTATTAACGCGTCACTGTTCATCAAAAGTCGAAATGAATCCCCCCAGAGAACGGGGGGAACTGCAGAGAGGAGCTGGACCTGCTTCTCTCAATATGACTTCAGGCAGCATGAGGAACGACGTCTGGCAGGTCCAGTGATGCCAAGGATGACGGCGCCGTTTAAGGAAACTGCAATAAGCAGTGAAAGAGATGAAAAGATTCCACTGCGGGAGCCACTCAGACTGCGGAGAAAAACGCAGTTGCAGAAAGAGGTATGCTGGGCTGCAAAAAATTATTCTTTTTATTAAATCACATAATTATATGATCAGGCAATCAACTAATGGAGTCAGCCCAAAACAGTGTTTGAAGATAAAGCAACCAACTGCAGTTGTGATATAAATTTATACAGTATAGAGAATCTCTAAAGAGAAAAGGGGCATGGAAACAAAGACCAAAGCTGGATCAAGCGTGAGCATAAAATTTCTTGAGAAAAACACACAGAATTACTTACATCACCGTTTCCCAAAGGGAAAATATGACAACACTATAAGGTTCCTTCTTAGAAATGGACACATATACAAAATGACAAATGTCATTACACGCGATTTACAAAGCAAAGCAAAAAAATAGCGATTAAAATTAGTTCTCAGCTATATCTATTACTGATTATCAACAATGTTATTGAGATGTGGTTGCAAGCAGGGGCCAAAACATGTTTGCAGCATAACTGCATACAGTGTGGCTGACAGATGGAAATAGCGGCCAGCCAGAACAGAGCCTCCATGCATACCCACAGGCTAAATGAGTGTGTACATCAGGCAAAAGGTGCACTGTGACATTGCGGCCACTGCACTGGGCTACAAACCAGCACAAACACAGCGGCTTTAGCACTGTGAAAGACATCCTCTCCCTCAAAGCTACACATTTTATTCCTGCTTTAATGTGCCTCTTCCGTGGGCATATGGTGAAGTCGACCACCTTGCATTTCACTGCAGGTTATGGTCAGACTCTACACCTTAGCTGTGACCAATAAAACCCTTGAATCCATAGGCCAAGTGCATCTACTCAGCAGCAAGATCCATTGTTATTTGTTGTCCGCAGTTATGTTTATTGAGTAAACTGCTAGTGCAGCAAATGTATAGGTAATAATTGTGTTGTACTATGTACACGAGAGTACAGCATTAAAACACTCAACTGAGGAATTTCAAATAACATTTTATGGGAAACTGACATTTCCTTTTCCTGAAAAATATTCAGGTTTAGAGAGTTTATTTCTCTTTCTTGCTTTCATTAAAATTATTTACATATGACAGTTCTGTGAAATCTAGTACCAGACAGTCACATACTGGTCTAATTTAAACAGAGGCATGAGCGGAAATGTAATTGGAAACAAAATGTACTTTACATGACTATTAAAAGACTTAATTGACAATGGGGGACAAAAAAAGCTGAAATATACATTAAGTATACAATTTGCATCATAATTATTGTTTTCACAGAGAGGCTGAAGATGGATTCAATCATTCAGGCAATTTAAATTCAATTTTACTTGTATTTCTGGAGTAGTTAAGGTAAGTATAATTGTCAATGGGTTATGATTGAATGCTTATCATTATGATTAAATATAAGCCTACTGACATTATTAACATTCACTGCAACCTTCAGGAGGATAAGACGCTTCTGAGTTACATAAGCAGTCGGCCGGCTGATTTGTAGTGCAGTGCGGGGCCCCTACTGACTGCCCCGGCCAGCTGATTTGTGGTGCAGTGCGGGGCCCCTACTGACTGCCCCGGCCAGCTGATTTGTGGTGCAGTGCGGGGCCCCTACTGACTGCCTCGGCTGGCTGATTTGTGGTGTTGTGCGGGGCCCTTACTGACTGCCCCGGCCAGCTGATTTGTGGTGCAATGTGGGGCCCCAACTGACTGCCCCGGCCAGCTGATTTGTGGTGCAGTGCGGGGCCCCTACTGACTGCCCCGGCCGGCTGATTTGTGGTGTTGTGCGGGGCCCTTACTGACTGCCTCGGCCGGCTGATTTGTAGTGCAGTGCGGGGCCCCAACTGACTGCCTCGGCCGGCTGATTTGTGGTGCAGTGTGGGGCCCCTACTGACTGCCTCGCCCAGCTGATTTGTGGTGCAGTGCGGGGCCCCTACTGACTGCCTCGGCCGGCTGATTTGTGGTGCAGTGCGGGGCCCCTACTGACTGCCTCAGATAACTACTGCAAGTGGGGAATAAACCAGGTCAACTTTAAAGCCAAAGCGACGAAGCGAAGCGAGAAAGGGAGCAGGAACAGGGGCCATTGCTTACTTATTTATTTATTTTGCAAGTGATTGAAAGATGGTTTCTCTCTGGAACGTCTCTGGCTGGAGGCTGAGTGACACTTTCGTCTGGGCCGCACTGGGAGTTGTGACAGAAAGCCGCAAATCTATGCCAGGTCCCATTACATGGATCTATGCTCGGGGATTGTCTGGTGACCATATGGCCAGCAACCCAGTGACAGGTGTTCGCATTGCTCAGGTGGCCCCCACTGACGCAAAATGCCTTGACCCCATTTCAAGGCTAATGCGAGGGCAGCTACGGAAAGCTCTGAACCAAAGTCTGCCAGTCTAATGACTACCAAGAGATAGTTAATGAAAGCTGTGGTCCGTCAAATCTTTGGGCAAGATGCGTTGCGAGGTGTAATTTCTATATCATTCCTGATATTCCTACAAACAAGATGACTCAGTTGTGACATGAACCCCACCAACAGATTCCTACATTTTAATGGCCATAAGTAAGATAAAACTATTCAATCTACCCATAAAAATCCTGAAAAAACTGAAGAGTACAACCGATGCCACATCACTTACTCCTGTCACATCAAACATAAACCAGACATTTCAGGAGTGTTTTTTGTTTCTCCAAGTAACTACTTGATGCTCATCTAATGTATTCTGTTGAAACCCATTTTTCACAAGTGCCAGGAAAAAAGTAAACGAGAACAATTAAGCAGAGTGGCTGTCAACGCCGTACACAACACTCCCCGAAGGGAAAAGCAAGAATTCGGGATTTTACAACAAAAAAAGAACTAAATGAAGTAGCCATCTAACTACAAAAAGGCCTGATCTTCTTGTTTAAAGTGAAAAATACACCTGTATACACACACAGACATATCCAATAGCAACTAGGAAAAATAAATTCCTGGAGTTTGCTCCCATGCCACCTGGTGCCTTACCCATCTGGGCCATTCTCCATCTTGGCGTCGCCGCTATGCTGCCGCTGATCCAGAAAAATAGCTCTGCTAACCGGCACACGGAGGCCTTCTGCCATAACTTTGGAGAGGTTAGGGGCCCCGGGGAAGAGGGTGGAGACCCAGTGGGACACTGCTGGCCCGGGGATGATGGTGTGCCAGCCGGCATGGTCAGCAGAGACGCAGAGGCTTGGGCCCTGATCATTACAGCCGCCTTCGTTTTACAGGTGCTCTCCTCTTTTTTTGCATAAAAATCAACAGAAAAATTTGTTAAAGCATGGCCTCATTTTCCAGTTGATTACTGCTTAGATAAAGCAAGGGAACAAAACAATTTCAGGGGGAAGAAAAACCCCACAGGTGAACAGGAGCAGCTTCACTATGGTTCTAGCTGTGGTCTGTAGCCTATGAGCTACAGACCTGATGGCTCCTTCAGCAACAAGCGGAGGCCTGCCAATTCGGAGGCCTGCCTCCTTAACAGTTCAAGATTCACCTCCTCCTCAACAACTTTAGGTTAAAAAAATACTTAAGTTTTCTTATCTGTCTTTGTTTCCTCACACCCCCTCTGTTAAGGTTCCAACGCTTTCAGTCAGAGCTTCCATACGGAATGAAGCAGCAGAAAGCCATGCAAACAAACTGTGCGACACGTGTCAGTCGGAAATCCTAAATCCCTCTGGATCTATAATCCAAGATTGAGCGTGCAGCCCTATCCAGGCTGCGGGATTTACATGTTGCCTGTGACTGTTTAATGAAAGAATGTGAGAGGGGGAGAGAGACAGCAGAGGTTTGTACACAGGAGAACAACTCTGAGTATGTGGGGAGAATATGGATGAGGACAGATAACACCACACCAAATCACAATTTTCTTAGCCAGCAAAAAACTACTTCCCTTTTCTAAGAGTGGCTAAACGTGATCAGCTTCATTCATGCTGCTTAGGAACGCGGATGAGAGACTTAGATGTACTTTCCTCCTTCTTCCCTCTCCTAGTTCTGCCTTTCAGCAGAGCTGAACATTGTCTCGTTTACAATTACTTCTCAGGTACAGACCCATGCAACTTCTGAGTCCAAGCTCACCAATCAGAGCAGCCAAGCGCGCAGCTCACCAATCAGAGCAGCCAAGCGCACACAGCTCACCAATCAGAGCAGTCAAGCATGCACGCCTCAGCTTCCTATCGGGTCTGCAGAGCTGCCGAAAAAACAACTTTCACTCCAGGCGGCAAGGAAACAGCAAGCGATGCTTTCCCAGGGAATCTCGGTGTAAAACGACACAGCTAATGAACTTACTCAGGTCCACTAAGGGCAAAAATTTCAGACACTTTTAATATTAAATACAGCCCAGTTATTGGGAACAGAAAAAAGTGATTTTTTTTTTTTGTTTTGAGTGTTAATTTTCTCCATGTTATCAGTACAAACCAAACAAACTCTCCTGGCAATATTGGGGGATGAAGTCAAAGAAAACAAAAGGAAAGAAGTTCTATATAACCAATAAACTGGAAGCAAAAAAAAAGGTCATGACTGATGATGACTAATGATGACTAATGATGACTGATGATGACTAATGATGACTGATGATGAATACCTTCATATCATTCACGGTGCAAAGGAAAATACCATCAACAAAATATTTCTCCCCTGTAAATCAAGACTCACATGCATCTTCATGCTAGAATTACTGAAGGCCCTGTAGGCTTTCCAGGGGAGAGGTGACACAAGCCATCGACGGCAAGGGACAGAAAGGAATTCGTCTGACTGCCCATCACGCGAGAGGCCGCTTTTCTGGGAGGGGCTCGCAAGCCATATCGGTCTTAGCTCTAATGAGGGCTTCAATTATTTGCCTTGGCTGCGAAAAAGCAATTACTAAAATGTAAGGAGAGCAGGGAACCACACAGAATATGAACCACAGCATATACTGTAAATGTATGTTAAGCCCCTAATTCTGACAAGCAGGAAACACAGAAACAGTGCAGAGGCAGTTTCTGATCCCCTGCCAAATTCTCCCTCCTTTTTATGTACTAGTCAGATCGGTAAAATGCCATTTAATGCCGATGAATAATTTCGAACACGTTTAAACTGGATGACCAACAGCAGGACCAGCGGGAAATTCAAAGCAATATATCACTGTTATATATTTATACAGTATATATCACAGCGAATACATGCACAATACTGCCGGCTTGACAGTTTGTCTTATTTCTCATTCATCATAATCTCTGATAAAAATGAGCAATGAATTGTCTCATAGTACGCAGTATGCACCCCCCTGCGGTCTCCATAGATCAACTGTGCAACTAAGGGAAAATGGTCTAGAAACTTTCAGTATGACATACAATCTTTTTAAAACCACTTTATTCAGCCATTATTGAATATCATTTTTAATTCTTTTCATTTGAACAGTGGGTGCAGCACCTACTGTACGAGTTACCATGGCAGCTCTGCCGAAAACCCCTACCCTCTTTACATTTTCATTACTTCAGATTAAGGCGGGGGGCTTTTTGCTACAGTAGCTTCCGATTCACACCTGCAGTGCCAGGTGACACGTGCCACGATCCCACGTAATAAAAAACCTCCATTAAATGGAATTAAGGGATGTCCGGCATGAAAAGCAGCACAACCCGTGGATTATTTCGGCTGGTGCAGATCATCTAAAAAATATTTCTAAAAAACTGGACCCATTTATAAGGACAATTAGTCTCGTAAAACCGAATGGAGACAGAATGTTCGGGCAACGAAGGGAAATTATTCAAACTCCAACAAGAGCGAAAAACTAGACTATCAGAGACCGCGTTTTATTGACTCCAATAATCTAATACTGTTTGTTGCTCCCCCTAAATGAATTTATTTTTCCAATATGCTAACTGTACTCAAACCATCTCTGATCTAATGACTTTTCCTCCTAGCAAACTATTATCTGCGCATTACTTGGCATTTGTTTTCTTATTCCACATAATAAACTATTGGTCCGGATATAAGAATTATCCAGTGTGACTGATGCCTTATGGATGATTTTAATAAAACTGAAATAGTTTTGAGGCTTCTAAAATAACATCGGATATTTTCTGGATGGGTACGTTGCTTAATTGATGTCGGGTGATTCCAGGCAAATGGAAGTTTTTGACTTCCCACATGGTTTAAATCGTAGGATCGATATATAGACACTTAAAACTAATACAAGAACGCTGCATGCACTACAGTACATAACCAATAAAAGGTTTGTATTAGGATGAATTCACGGACGATTACGTCACCCACGTGGCATGGAATTAATCCTTTTACTATAATATTCTGGGAAGTTATAATTATGGATTAATTCTGATCGCGTGTGGACTGACCGTCCTGAAATTCAGATCAATCGTCCATGATTCAGCCCGAATGTCACTAGTCTGCACCAACACGTCAGTTACCGGTCCCCTGTAAAACCTAATTTTACCATAAATAACTTGGGCTCATAAAAAGAAGCCAGGATGCTCATCTGGGCCGTTAGATCGGCATGCAGGATTCTTATGTTGGTTTCGGGAGACGGGGGGTCGGTATACAGCACCCTATATTGCCTTTATGGGGGAACAGGGTGGCGTTGCGCACAGACACCTGGCGCCAGGACGCCCATTGTATTATATTATAGCAAGCAGCATCACTCGGACAAAAGGGGGAATTGGAGCACCCTATATTGCCTGGGGGGAAGGGGTGAGCCTGGCCAGCTTACCCCCTGCCCACACACAACACTCACCTTAGTATAAAGGAAGGGGGACATCCCAGTACTGACCGGAGTTCAGCCGTGGGATAGAGCGCGCATCGCCCGGCACTTTCTCGGAACTCACGTGTTGGTCTCCTGCCAGGACTCAAAGGGCTCCCCAGTCCGTGTGTGAAGGTGGGTGATGATGCACGTCCCAGTGTAAATAACTAAGCAACTGCTTCTGCTTTTTCATTAATTTTTGCGAAATATCATCAACGCTTGTGATAATATTTCGTAACTTCCTTTTATGTTTCTTGCTTCTTTTATGTCATTGCTTCTTTTCTGCATATATATTCGTTCGTTACTGTGAGATTATTTTGTATTACTTATTAAAGTGCATTTGAGTGAACCTAAGCGTGCCTGTTTGTTCCTTCGAAAGCCCTATATCCCTCTCTCATCCATTTTACTAAAAGGTTTTTGGTAGGTAATTATATGGAATTGAAACTCATGTCCTATAAATCAGCAGCTGGAGATATTTTGAACATCTCAATTCATTGATGTTGCTCAGATGTGAAATGGATAAGAAACCATATACATCAGGCAGGCTGTGGAGCACATTACATGCCAGAAGTAAAATGCAGAAGGCACTCTCGAACTCTTAAGGAGGCACTGCAATATGCAGCCAAATTACCACAAAAAGAAGAAACTGAACTATATCACTTCACTGCATCCTTACCTCCCACACACTGACTAATTGTCTTTAAACGGCACGCCAGCATTATGAGAAGCAGTATCATACTTTAAAAGCACTTCTTCCGAATGAATATTGGCGTTTCCAGTGACTTAGACTTAGAGACTGTGACAGTGTGAGACTGTGTGATGTTTAAAGTTGAGTGGCGTCCACTCACCGCGTCTCAGCAGCTGATTCAGAAGTTCTCTGACAGCAGAGACTGTCAGAAGCAGATACAGGAGCTGAACAGTTTACCCGCACCTCTGCACCTCCCATACGTTCGAGAGCAGATCGACAGTACAGGGCAGACTCACCAGCCATTCCGCAGAAAACACCTGCATGTTTCCACACTGTTTTAACATCTATTATTGAATGAGAAACTTGCTTTTCAACGTCAGTTCACACACAACCTACGATGTATGATGAGGAAGTTGCCTGAGTTGTTACAAAATATATTTCAATGTAAATGACACATAACTTAAGAAACACTTTTCAAACAAACCACACAGCATGTGTGCAGATATAGCGAGATCTCTAGGAACACAAGACCACCAAATTTTAACAAAAAACGTTACAGTAATGTTGCAGACAATTGCTGCCTGGTATATAAAACATTAAGTATAATAAACTATACCACAATTGAGCACATTCACAACTAACCATAATGGTTACTTGATGCGTGTGATACTGTGTTAGGCTTTATGGTAGGCCTACTTCTTCCTGCATGTTGGGAACCTTGTGTCAGCAAGAAATAAATTGCACAAAGCTGATTTAGCCACCACTGGGAGTGACTGGATGTGTAGGTGGGTTACAATGATAGTTAATGTAAGCTAAAGGCTTCCAGTTACTGTAGCGTTCCTTGCTGTACAATTGACTGAAACCTTTAAAAAAACAAAAACAAGCCGTGATTTTTATTGTCATTTGAAGTCGTTCTTATTAAAGGAAATCCTGCACTTATTTTCTTCTCGTGAGACTTGTTAGTGCTGCCTACCAGTCTGCATTAAAGAGATAACGTCAACTTTCCAAATGTTCCCAACATTTTGGGACTAGGCGTGTCATATTGTATATGCTTACATTCAGCGAACACTTTTGTCCATAGCAACAACTGGAGAGCTTACGTACAGAGCGTGGTAAGGGAGCATAACAGGAGCAGCTGGGGTCAGGGACTTGCTCAAGGACCAATTTGTGATATGATTTCTCTGCCCACCACGGGATCTGAACCCACAACCTTCCAGGCACAGACCTCCACCCTACTGAGCAACACACCACCCCATACACTTTGTTCAGATTTTAAATAATGTTCAGAAATCATATGATTATGGAATAAGATCATATTCAGTTAATGAAATGGACAATAAACAATGACTGGATACATTGGTTACCACCGGAAAAGGATGTGACATTTCAGTGAAGCAGTTTACAGACAGAAAACATCAAGCTGTCAGGGAGGCAGCTCAGCTTTAGCTGTAGCTACGATGAGCTTCTCATTAGCGACCAGCTAACAAACACCGGTGAGAACGTAGCATCAAAAAGCCTGGAGGATAAATCAATACTACTAGAGAGCTCACACAACCTGACTGATTCATTAATTTTGCCCTAATATATAAACACATGACTCCTGCTGTTCAACCTTTGATCGGCTATCGTTGTCTAGTTGACTTGATGTTGAGTCACTTGAATTGAACGAATTCATTTAAAGGTGCAAGTGTATATTTTCTTAAGGCATTTTAACGTATGTGGCATACTACAACATTTATTTTATGGTCCTCTATTAAAAATATGTATTGCAGGAAAAAATGTGATGTTTTCATAGGAAAACACGTTAGTAAAAGATTATAAGATTGGAAGTCATGTTTAGCTATAAAATCATCAAAATTTTTCCTCTGCAACACATATTTTTTAATAGACGGTTAAAAATAAACATCCTAATATTACATTGATACAACTTAAAAAATATACACTTGCACCTTTAAATTAATTTGTTCAACTCAAGTGACTCAACATCAAGTCAACTAGACAACTATAGCCTATCAAAGGTTGTACAGCTGGAGTCGTGTTTATATTTGAGGAGAAAACTAATGAATCAGTCAGGTTCTGTGAGCTCTCCAGTGCTATTGATTAAACCCCCAGGCGTCGTCTTCTACCGTGCACAGTTGATTGAGAAATTGCTTTGTTCTGTTTTTTTTTTTTTACTGGAAAGCAAGTGTGGCAAGGAATAGAAGTAAACAAACCACAGTCTCAGAAGGGCCACAGAGCAAACGGATTGGTGAATCCTTTCACATGGAATGCTTCACACTCCACTCACACATTTTGTTTCAGCTGTAGAGTGGATGGTTTCATCAGAAGCAGTAGTTATGAGGGCAGAGCTGTATTAATCTTCATTACCAGTAACATGGAAAACCATAGAGAAATAATGCTCTCAGGTTTTGTCTAATCTGTCCATTTATTTTTTGTAAATGCTTATCCAGTCAGCATGGTGATCTGGAACCTACCCTGGGAAGTGCATGGAATGCTCTGAGCAAGTGACCATCACAGGGCAGAAACAGACTAATGCACTAATGGCACACGATCTAGAGTTGGCGGGTTGAATGAGCAATTCTCTTTGCATTGTGACAGGAGACCAGACAACCTGGATCAGCATTGCTCATGCTTTACAAACAGATGGGCAGGGTTGGGGCCATTCTGGAGAACGGAATTGGAATTGAATTCAAATTTCAGGGAGATTTACAGTTCAATCACCTGATTTGCACTGGTATTGATGACTGCATTCCAGAATGGCCCCAACCCTGCAGATTGGCAACAACAACATTCTAGTAAAGACTTCAGCAAGTGGCAATTCAAGACCAAAGATCCTCTCTTTTCATCAAGTGGCATTATTTGAACAGTCACTGATTTTGTAAGCCCTGGGTGGATGTTTTGACATGTTCATCATGTTAAAATCCATGTTTTCATTAAAAATTCCCACCTTCCCCATTATTGTAAGCTGCCTCAGCACCATGCCTGCTAAAGCAGGCAGCTATCGGCCTTCTGCTGCTGATACCCCAAGGCTTTTTACCCTACAGGTCAGAACTGCACCTGAAGGCAGTAGGAAAAAATGCAAATACTCCAGGGCTGTCAACTCTCACACATCTGACGTTCCTTGTGCTTTTTGTCTCTCATGGCCATGCAAGTAATCTTACGGCAAATCGGTATTATTCAATCATAAACTTAAAATTAGCTGCGGCAAAGGAACTGGGGTACTTTGCAAACCGAAGAGACTATTTACAGGGTAATTAAACTGTGACGTACATCTAATGCGTGTGCAGATTTGTCTGGAATTGAAAATCTCACGCCAGCCAGCAGAGCAAAGTTGGAAAGCCTGATACCTGCTTCTCTGACTGAGCAGACATTCCAGCGGCAAGAATAGGAGCGATTTACCTCATTTACCTGCACTTTCAGTTTGGAACGGCCTGTAGCCAAAGATCCAAATGCAGCAGTGGTTCTGTGTGTCAATTCTTGGTGGCTGTTGTTGACTTGTGACTGATAGGACCAACAGTACCATATAAAAACACATCCCTATGTTAGTTCTTTAATACGCCGAAGTGTCTTGCCCTGTCAGCAACACCTGGCATTCAAGGGGTAGGATAAGCGTGGGCTGTTCAGCTCCCAGGCCAGCACCAGGGAGCCAGACGGATGGCCTGGGTTCTCCTCAGCAGTGCCTCCCTGTCTAATGAGCTCTGCCACCATTCGGCAGTGTTGCGTTACCTTCCAGCTGCACTTCCCTCCGCCTCACTAACAGGCCCCATTGGCCAGGGTTCCATTTTGCAGCTCTGCCAGACAGATGGTGATCAGTAGCTTTCATGACCCTGTGGTGAGGAGGTGAACAAACGGTTTTATGTTTTATACAACAGTCAAGGGCTAAATCTTTTCTCTCAAACTGCCAGAAATGTGTATCGATCCCTTTCGATTGCAAAAGCAGTAGACAGAGATTCATAAGGAAAGAGGTTGGGGTTGCACCCTAGTACCAGCTGAGGTCTTCTGAAATCTTGATGGTAAAGTCACCCAGCCACTTTCACGGGGACTGGAAAATGAAGTGGGTTCATGCTGAAGAATCCAACAGTCCAATACTTAGACTTTCTAAGGGTCATAGGGTCTAACCCCATAGAGAGCCTGATAGGCCCGGCCCAACATGTCAGTGGAGGATAGAAAAGTATGTAATGTTTTATAGACTGCCTGCCTGAAGTCAGAGCAAAACCACTATTAATAAAACATGTCAGGATCACCAAGCAGGGCAGCAGCTATCAAGCTACAGCTCATCTGTTACCCCATAGCCGCTGATTCATGTTCCTCAATACCAGCAGATGCTGTGTAAATAACAGAATGCGGCTTTTTGTTATTCATTCAGCAGAGTCCCTTTTAATGCAGTGGCAGTTCCCGTTCCCAGTGGCTCTCACACCCTGGACCCCCAGCTCAGACACAGTGACTTTTCCACAAATCCCACAAGGCTCCGGTCTGTTTGTCAAGACGTCGTCACAGACTCATTCAGAACATTTTCTCTGTGACATAGCAGATAGAAGGTTTCTGATAGGCTACTTTGCCCTCACTAAAGGTTTTGTTATTTTAGAAATTTCCCAGCTGACACTTCTAACTAAAACAAGTTTTTGCCCATTTATATAACTTGATACTTGGCTACTTGACTGCTTTGACTTGAAACTTTCTTGGTATGTGTCTATATCATTAAACAGAATGGTTCCTGCAATGATGCCTCCATTATGATTAATACACAGAGATGAAGGCAATAGCTATATCAAAAGCCAGCACAAAACAAAGGCCTTCAAATTACAGAAGGATAAGCATCACTAATCACCAATAAAAGCACAACATGGACCTTGAAAATCTCAGGAGAACAAATCGTGAGCGACAGGCATAATGAATTGAACATCAGGGACAATGACAAAATGACTTAATCACGGTGCGAACTCTGACTGCTTCTCACCCTTACAAAGCTCAGGATCATTGTCTGAAATATAACAGTACCATGAGGAATCTTTGGAGTAAACTTGACCTGTGCTTAAACCGTGAGTGTGAACTTTTAACAAGTGATTTTTCAGTAAAAAAAAAAAAAAAAAAAGCTTAGCATGAGGGCAGTTGTGTGTGTGTGGGGGGGGGTGCCAGTGCTCCTATTAAAACAAGCTTGTGGAAGCAAGGCAGTCTGAACAAGAAATCAGAGTGAGTTACATATTTGTAAAAACTGTAAAATGTGACTGCACAGTGTTGCACACATAACTCATTGGTTTTAAAATTTCTCTTTTGCTGGCAGTCGAGTGGCGCTAATAGTGGGGCGTTAAAGTCAAGTGCATCTAAAATTTCCAGCTCTGCCAGAGGTTTGGAAATGCATGCAAGAAAAAAATATGGGTTATAAAGCAAAGAAATGGCAGAGATAAATCTCATGCAGGAAGATAGAACCTTTGGAACAGAGCGACCGATTTCATCCATAGGATAATCACTCTTCCTCCTTTTGCCTATTAGTAAATCTAAACTGCCAATCACAAAAGGCCACTGGCATCCAATGAGGGTGGACAATCCTGTCCTTGGTAATGGGTGAGCAAATATTCAATTCAGTTACTTTGAGTATTGCGGTCACTGTTTGCCTGGCGTGTGCTGCTTACTGTCGGTTTACTTGGTGAAGCGTAGCAATGACACAGCACTGTCTGTGCCTTACTGATGAAGCGGAAGGCCTGTACTCCTAACCTACGTAGCATCAGCTGAAAGTTCGGCATCGCTGAATTCCTGAATGCTACTGTGAAGTCATCTCTCTCAAGACACGGTTTGCCCATCAGTCTCAGTTTGGGAGCAGAGCACAAAATTGAATCACACACTAAAATCACGGCTCAATGCAGACCCACATCCCAAGCTGTGGATCCCAAGAGCTGCTGGAACATTCATCATTGCTGATTTACTGGTCTGATTCAAGACAGAAAAGCAGTGACTCCTGCAGCAGTTTTCAACATAATAATTCTTTGCTGTAGTGGCATAGAAACAAATGTCCAAACATTACATAGCCAATTACTCCGATGGCCATTTATACTAATTCCACATTAAATACCAGCATGCAATGGAACTCACTGTTGCTTCAGAGCTTATAAGCCTGTTTAGGGGCTGAAAAAGCTGCCAATTCTAATAAAGTAGCCGGCATCGTCCCTGTCTGTGTCCCACCGATGGGCCTCATGCCACTCAACGGGTCTGGTGTCTATTTCCAGACTTGGCGCCGTCCGCCAAGCCCCGCCTGCCTCCCTTGGGAGACGCAGGCTGAGCTCACAGGGCAGGACGCGCCATGGCCCAACGGCCCAGAGAGTGATGCCAGCCAAGTACCAGCTCATATCTGCCAGGGGATGGGGGGGGCATCCCCCAAGCTCACCTTCTGGCCTTATTAAGTTGCTTAGCTGCCACTTTCATTGAAAAAAAATAAACTTTCTAACAAAATAAACTTTCTAACAATACAGCCCTGTGTAAAAGGCTTAGGAGGTCAAAAGAAATGTTTAAAGCTATGTATCATGATGATAAGTGTTTATTTGCTCAGAACAAAAAACGGAACTACCTTTATAATGTATGCAAATTAAAAGCAACAAAAAATTACCAAGAATTTCTTCCGTTCTCCAGAAAGTTACTGATATCTTGTTGGATGGCTAGAAGAACACAGCTTTGGTTCCAAAACCTCTCCTCAGGGGCACCTCTGCCATTCTATACACACTCTGGAAGGGCTGGGCGATATGGACAAAAAGTACAGGGAGAGGGACAGGGTGCAGTGCAGGGAGAGGGACAGGGTACAATGCAGGGAGAGGGACAGGGTGCAGTGCAGGGAGAGGGACAGGGTGCAGTGCAG
>JABFEA020000014.1:221888-238503 GCA_019775915.2 Cyphomyrus plagiostoma | reverse complement strand
TATTACTGGGCTGATAACAGCACAAACGGTATATAGTATTACTGGGCTGATAACAGCACAAACGGTATATAGTATTATTGGGCTGGTAACAGCACATACAGTATATAGTATTACTGGGCTGATAACAGCACATACAGTATATAGTATTACTGGGCTGATAACAGCACATACAGTATACAGCATTACTGATCAGGCAGCACAAGCATTCCAGGTGTATGATAAGAGTTTTGCTTGCCAGTTTGTTTACCCACTTCCCCAGATCACTATTGTTTAATTGCTTCCCTATTTTCACACGTGGATAAGTTTAATTAAAGTAGATTAGGTGACACTTAAACCTATCCAATGTGCATCCGTAAATACCCTGTTTTGCTATGCTGACCAACCGTTGCACATCCCTTATTCCAGTGTTTCCCAGTCCGGTCCTTGGAGATCCACAGACTTTTCACGTTTTTGCTCTCCGGGACCTGACAGGGACCGTCTGTGGGTGCCCAAGGACCGGACTGGGAGACATTGCCCTATTCTCCTTACTCTCGGCTTCAGTGACGTATAAAAGCTCATTCAAACTCTCCTGTGAGATGAACAGGGCACTTCCACTCATTACTTTGAGGAAATGGTGCTCACCTCTAGTGCATGAAGAACATCACCAGTTTCACAGAGAACCTTATAAAAAGTAATCTCTTTGTATGCTGTAAACTTGTCAGAAGCACCACAGTGGTTTCCACAAATCCTAGTCCCTCTCCTGTTCCAGAAAATACATGTAATTTTCATTTGCATGCCAGCAGCCTACCATAACCAATGGCAGACCTCTGCAGCGGGGCATGAATACACAGGCGTGGGCGCCGATAGGCTTCTCTTTGTGGGTCCTATTGGGCATGGGTGGCAGCAAGCGTTCTCCTGCCCCCCAGTCTGCCACTCTCTAGTGGATAGCTAGGGGGTACCTACACGTGAAGTGCGATGAGACCAACCCCTTGTGCACCCTATGGGCTCCTTCCATCCATCAGACACCTGATCAAGGACTGCTGAGCTCTAAAGGGCATCTTTACGCAAAGTATTCTCAGGAGACAGGGCTAGAAACAGTACTAAGGTCATGGTCATGGGGAACAGGCCATGCTAATGTGGCTCATTCACCTGTCCTGTAGGACACTAGGGCGAAGCGAGTTGGAAACCAGCCTGACTTACAGCCATGGAAGATACAAAGTAAGTGGAGTGTAAATCACAATCAAGCATAATCACTCTCAACAAAAGGCAGCACTGGGGCTAAGTTAGAAAAATCATGCCTATTCCTAAAATATCCATAATCTTGCACACACATTGTATCTGGGACGTGATGGTTATCGCTATGACATCAGCCACACCAGTAAAAAGCACCTGCAGATTATTATATGCGCTTTTAAATGCTAGACACTGAAGCAGGTTTAACGTTAATGTCCCAGAATCAAGGGTCCAAGATCAGGCTTTGTTCTAGGATTTATTCCCTGTGACTGAAGGAGAACCACAGCCTTGAAGCTACCTTGCTACCTGATGGTCCCCGGTATGGCTCGATGTCCTGCCACACCCAGACGTACGACGTTCTCTCAGACGCCTGCTGATCAGCCTTGGACCTAGACACTGGGGCATAAGGCCTGATGGGTCTCTGCCTGCCCGGACCATGTGACGAAGAGTCACCACGGGCAGAACACTGCTGGCTCTATAAACCAGGGACAAGGGGACTCAATGACCCCCGGTGACAGCAAGGAAATGGCGTTTTTAAGATAAGTGTTAATTACAAACGTGAGATACTGCACTAGATCTAATAAAAGTTCCATTCTCACCCTCTCCCTCTTCCTTGCCCCTTCTTGGCAAGACCCTGTGGATCTTCATTGCAATTCCGTGTCAAGGCATTCCACTCACCCCCCACTCCAACTGAGGAATGCTTGCACAGACTTTCCTAATATAAAAATAATAAAAAAAAACAGAACAGACGCCTTCCCAGAGATGATCTTACATAGTAGTAATTCCACTCTGATCCCTGGTTGGTTCATCTTCACCATAATACCCCCTCCCTCCTACCCTAAACGTCCAGGTACGCTGTCAGGATGAAGCATTCACACAGGCCATCAAAAGCACAGGTCACATGACAGCAGACCTGCTCAAAAAGTGGGCCAGAGAGTTTGGGGCAGCTGTTTGGGACTTTCTCTTTTTACTGAGTTTCTTTTGTACCAAATAATGCACCGAAGCAGTTTCTAATTTTACGCAATGCCACTAAAATGGTAAGCAAAAAAATACAGAAGCAAAACATCAAAACATTTTTAACAATTTGTTGGCCATAAGGAAGTCTCTCGCCGTGATTCTGTTATGAATAACCCCTCCTTCCATGCCGTACTGCCTATCAGCAATACAATTCTGGAGGCATCAAGAATCACCCGACACAAATGACCTTGAGCTGAACTTGCCACTTGAAGAGGAATGGCAATGAAGTCGCTGTGGTGAGCAGTCATTCTGAAAAGTCTCCTCATCTGTCATTTACAATATGATGAGGGACAAAAAGAAACAGACAGTGACAAGAGATTAGTGGGCTGATTAGGACAGCATGATCCGACCATATTCCTTCTCCCCCTACCTTGCATCTCTGTGGCTCTTGAGGGAGCCAACTTAGTCTCTGCCCCCTGACCTTTGACCTATACTGATGTTTACATGGTGATGACATGGACGAGCGTGTCTTCCTAATCCTCTGAATGAATTCGACGTAGATGTCCCTTGAGAAGAAAGCACACCAGGAACCAAGACTTATGCTGAGAGTGTTCTCTGTGCTTGCGTGGCTTTCCTGGGGGGGCTACACTTTGCTCTCCCACTCCAGAGACACGGAGTTCGAGCACGTGTGAGCAAACGTGTAGCTGCGTGTGTGTACATACAGTAACGGACTGGCGTTTCATCCTGCCTTAGTCCCTGTTTGCTCTGAGAGGGACTCTAGATCACTTAGTGGATAAGAGGTTATTGAAAAAGATGGATGGGTAGTATAGTAACATGTCACTCATTGCTTTTATTGAGGAAATATGGCTGACATTATTAATAGCATAGCTTAACCGCAGCTGAAGTGCTGTTCAGAAACATTCTGTGATTATGGTTATGGCAGAACTCTAGGGTTATGAGATGCCAAGGAATTCCTATAATTGACTTCCAGTGTCACATGGCTACTGAAAATGTAATCCATGATTTAATTAACAGGCTCCCATGTGTGGTCAGGTATTACATTTCAACAGACCCCCGTTGGCAAAATCTCCCGAGGGGGACAGGTAAGGATGCCAGACACCCCATGACATTGATTTCAGGCTGCGGGGCAGCGCTAGACACCTAAAAGTTAGTCCACCCAGCCTCCATTTTCCATACCACTGCTATCAGGAAATGGACAGGGCACAGGGTAATGGGCACCCAGGACGGGACGCCGGTCCATCGCTGGGCACAGGGTAGGGGGCACCCAGGACGGGACACCAGTCCATCACTGGGCACAGGGTAGGGGGCACCCAGGACGGGACACCAGTCCATCACTGGGCACAGGGTAGGTGGCACCCAGGACGGGACGCCAGTCCATCGCTGGGCACAGGGTAGGGGGCACCCAGGACGGGACGCCAGTCCATCACTGGGCACAGGGTAGGGGGCACCCAGAACGGGACATCAGTCCATCGCTGGGCACAGGGTAGGTGGCACCCAGGACGGAACGCCAGTCCATCACTGGGCACAGGGTAGGGATTACCCAGGACGGGACACTGGGCACAGGGTAGGGGGCACCCAGGACGGGACGCCAGTCCATCGCTGGGCACAGGGTAGGGGACACCCAGGACGGGACGCCAGTCCATCGCTGGGCACAGGGTAGGGGGCACCCTGCATCACGGAGCAGGTTTTTGCTTTAAGCATCAGGTTAGCATAAACAAAATGGATGCACATTTAGGCAGGATGAAAAAAACCACCAAAATACCACCTGAGATACTTAATGCTCATTACAGCCCTTTTCCAAAATGTTTATGCAGTCTGGTAATTGCTTGCCAGTTTTTGCTGTTATAGCCTTATAGCATTATTGAATAGCAATATGATACAAATTACATAAAATCTCCCCTTCCTTTTCAACTACGCCAATCGAGGTCAAAACAATTTTCCTGGAAAATTTCAAGAAGTATTTTAATAAAAAAGAATACTATTCATGGTCCCAGCTGGGTGCAAGGTGGGGGTCAGGAAGAGACAGGGGAGAGGTTAAGAGTGTGTGTGAGTGTGTGTGTGTGTGTGTGTGTGTGTGTGGGGGGGGGGGGGGTTACCGAGCTCGTCAATACCTCAATACAGATAGAAACCTTCTGCTGCTCAGGACTCCTGACAGTGAAGAATTTAAATGGCTCATTAATCAGTCTGTGCTAGATGAACAACCAATGGATGCATGGTTTTCATGATACTATATCACACCATTATGAGTGAGACACTTATCCTCAACTGCATTGTGAATCATGACAATAAGAGGAACAGTTACAAATCAACTAAACTTTCTATCCTCAGTCATCTACTTTTATCTAGCATTGTTTATGTTATTTCTTTTGGAATTATGTGTATTTCTGATTGTTACCGATCTGTCAGTTTGCAACTACAATGTAAGTTAGTTCATGTTACGCAGCTATTTGTGCTGCAGGCAAGAAAAACTAATTGTATTCCAGATACCAGGATGTAGGATTCACTGAAAGAAAAGCAACTTCCCATGAGTAAATACCCACAGCTCCCCCTGACCCCCAAATAATAATAAACACATCAGCATTGTTCAATAAACATTAACTTGGTAAAAACCCTCAAGTAAAAAATATTCAACTCGTGCAGAAAACTACGTACCAATCAGTGTGGTGGAACTGGTCACATGACGTGTCAGATGTACTCGCTTGCATGTTGTATATTAGTGACACAAATACAGGAATCTAAAATTCAAAATACGTCTTACTGTAAATAGGTGGCCCTGTCTTCCAAAAAAACATAATAGAAAAATGTGTAAAGGTAGTCTAAATCTGCCTAAAATATATTTGCTTTCTCGAAGTCTATTTCTTCATTCTTCTAGGCTTCAAAATGAGTTTTAGAGTGTCTCATCTAAAATTCATTGTCCTACACCCTATTGTCAGAAGATCCTAAAATAGTTCTGAAATATTAATCTGGTCAAAAACGTTCCTCAGAGTGAAAATGGATGAACCTTGCAGTGCCTGAGTTTTATTACAGCGAATCACTGGCGTGTGAGAAATGTTCTCTGCTCAGAGTTCGTTAGGACGAGAGAGTGGCTACACAGTCCTGAGCAGGCCTAGCCCCCTTCCTGAAGCGGCTGAGTGTATGCTATGCACAGGTAGCGATGTGCCTTCAGTGAGTGCACTGTAATAAGCTGTGCCATGGTTTCTGTATCTGAGGACAAACTGAGAATATAGAGCCAAGCTCTGGAGGAGAGATGTCAGCAGGACCTGGTATCTACTTACGTCTGGTACCCATCCCTCAAATGCAGCACACGGGTAACACAGATAGCAGCAGAAGCATCTCTAAGGCTTCCTCAGATCAATCAGTAGCAAAGAGATGCTTTGAGGATCAAGCACCAGCACATGTGCCAACAGCACTTTGATTTAGAAGGTGAGTTCTTAACGTGGTATTTGACTCAAACTGATATTCTGAACCTTGGAGCAGCATTAAAATCCCCAATATCTAGACCTTGCTTGCTGGGATTTAAGGATCTCTTAAGAAGATGTGCAGGCTTATCTCAAACTGTTTACGACAGTTTAAGACTTAGCTCAAGGGTAAGCAATCTTATCCTCAAAGGGCCAGTGTGTATGCAGGTTTTTAGGATAACCTTAGGGCAGCTGTTCAAATCCAGGCATAAGGACTCTTCAGCCAATCAGTCCTCTAATTAGTAATCAGACTAGGCATTTGTGATGAAAACTTGCACACTAAACGACCCTGTCTGGATAACACTGCTTATCCCTAATTCAGCACATTCTAAGGTATAAAAGGAGGAGTTCAGCATGTAATACAGTGCTTCCAGTCTGAAAACCCAAAGCCCAGTTGAGGTGTGAGCTAACCTGTAAGCCGGGTGAAAATGAAGGAGTTCTGTCATGCTTAGCAGTTCCCTCAGAACCAAACACAAGTCTCCCGTTGGGCTTACCTTTCTCCGGGCTGAGGCATCTAATACTGCTCAAGTCCTCCATGTCCCCAGAAAGCTGGCCTTTGCGTGTTTACGGCATTCTGCTCACGGAAGGAGATGCCTACTCTTGCCTCTAGTCCTGCAGCTTACAGACGGAATCAGCGAGGCCTTCCGCGGCGGCATGGTGGAGGAATGGGGGGGCAGCATCTGCTCCCGCTACCTTTCTCTCGTGCTCTCAGTCTTTTCCTCCCAATACTATCTCTCTCACTTTATCTCTTTCTCTCTCTCTCTCTCTCTCTCTGTGTTTCACAGCAAACTGTAGGGTCTTCACGTCGTGAGGTAGACCACACGAGCTCAGTTCAGTCAGCCAGTCACAACCAAGCCCCTAACCCCATATGTGGTTCCCGGTTGGTGTACATCTCCTGGGGAAAAGACCTATTACACCGAACGGAGAGGAACCTGGGAATGACGGGAGAGAGAGAGAGAGAGAGAGAGAGAGCGGGCCGGGCATGAACACGGAAGATAGGGTGAGTGTAATGACAGACAGAGAGGGGGAAAGAAGAAAAGAAATAAACAGAAAAACAGGAGTAGACTAATGTTCAGACTAATGGGTGGGAGAGATGGAACAAGAGAAAAATCAAAGAGAAAAAAGAACAGAGGGTGATGGCCGTAATTTTGAGGACAGAGGGAAAAGAGGAGTGAGAGAAAACAAGGGGCAGAGGAAGAGGCAGAGAGAGAGAGGAAGATGCAGGGGGCAGCTGTGATGTGGAGGCACGGGGACAGGCTCACATGTATTATTCAGCGTGGTGCTGCCAGGCCTCGGCATATGGGGTGCATCCCTTTCCGGGGAGAGCCTGCAGCCGCAGCGAGAGTTCCGTATGGGGGGGGGCACAGCGGCCACAGCGAGAGCACCAGCGGAGCGCACTGTTCCGTACGGGGGGGGCACACCAGTCGAGCCGAAGACAAAAAATAGCTCTAATCCCCGCAGCGGTGAAATCATGGCAGAAAGAGGGGTCCGCATGCGTGTGCTGCCAGCCGCCTGTGGGAGGCACCGCGCCTAAGGGCCAACATCTGTCCCATAATGGGCCCGCAGGGCTCTCAGACAGACGTGGCCTGCGACCGAGGGCTAAGGCAGCCGCAAGTGAACTGCCGTTGGGCAGAGAGGCTGCGCCATTGGCCGAAACCATCAACCATTAGGCTGAGAGGCTGCGCCATTGGCCGAAACCATCGACCGTAGAGCTGAGAGGCTGCGCCATTGGCCGAAACCATCGGCCGCTCCACTATAATGTACAGCATTAATAAATATGGATTTTACTGGAAAAAAAAATTCAAAAAACACAAATCCAGTCCACATGGGTATCCCAGGGTATACAGCCAGTATCAAGGAGGCTAACTAGTATTAGCATAGCTATTTTAAAACATTACTAACATGCAGAATTATCTAAAGAGCATAATTACTGCAGAGAAATGCCTTGGCTAGTCTTGAGCTGGACAGTATATTTACTGATCATATTCCATAGTATATACATCAGGTTATGCCAGATGTGACTATTTCAGTGATGCACCATGGAAAGAACAAAAGCTCAGGGCTCCCCAATAAGGTCTAGCTGCCATTCCTCTTACCAAGGACTAACCGGGAAATCCATTTTTCCCATGATTACGGGATGATGCTTGGCCACATGGCAAGCCAGACCATTTGCCAGTCATGCAGGAGATGAATAAATGCTTCACAAATGCAATCATGAGTAAACTATTTATTTCTGACCCACTGTGTTTGACAGCAGCTCACAGTCTATGATCACAAGCCTGATTTTCTGATGGCTGCCCTACATAGTGCTACAGTATTGTTGCTGCTTTTTCTGTCACAGACCAAAAAGAAAACCTTTTTTAATTAAAGAACACTTCACTTCACAAGTACTGTCCGCGAAAAAATGAAGCACACTTACATACACTGTGAATACATTTTTATAGCTCTATATTTTGACAGAATACTCCATGGCTTCTCAAACCATCTGTTCATTTTCAAGTCACACCATTCACAACAAAGACTATCTAAGAATGAATGAATTGCAAAGGTGTGTTTCCTATGCAAGTACAGATAAAGGCATTTGAAAAATGTCATCCATTGTCCTTAAACAAGCCATGGAAGAAAATATACTACTTTGTATAGAATTAAATTCTAAAACTCATCTACAGGCAGGTAATTTAGCCTTAATTTAAATCTTCAGTAATTTAAGGGCACACATTTAGTCAGCAAGTACATTATACGTCGTAGGTGACTAACAACTTCAAATGCCTTGTGGGGCATTTTGTGAAACATTCATAATTACAAGTACAACCTAAAAGTAGTTTGGCAAAGACAATTCATTTTTAGTAAAATTTCACAAATAACAACGTGAAAGAAATGGCAATAACTCACATTAGCTTGAAGACTGGTAATCAGATACCATGTCAGGTACGAAAAATATGAAATTGTGATTTCTGTAAAAGCGGATCAGAAAAAGGCCCATGGTACCTCCACTGGGCCTCTACGCTTATCCTATACACAGTACCTTCCTTGGGCCTGTATGCTTACCCCACACACGGTACCTCCATTGGGCCTCTACGCTTACCCCACACACGGTACCTCCATTGGGCCTCTACGCTTACCCTACACACAGTACCTCCACTAAGCCTCTATACTTACCCTACACACTGGATTGTATAGCCAGCATAACAGAACCAAGTTATATGACCTGGATGAAAACTGCAAAATCGTCCAGCCAAAGTGTGACCCTGGACTATAATCTACTAATAAATCATAGGGACTGCAAAGCATAGCAGCATCAAACAGTGATTTCTGGGATTAGGATTGACACCCTCTCTCGGTTCAGAGGATCAAAGATGTTTATTAAAACGACTACCCACTTTCAAAGAAGAAAACATGCCTATCCATCCATGCATTTTCACTAACTGCTTTTCCAATTACGGTCCAGTGATCCAGGAGCAATGAGGTATTTGGCAGGGTACAGGGAGGTGCTTGGAGTGTCCATCAGAGGGCGCTCAGTGGTTCACACACTAAGTCCCTCACACGTTAAGGGCATGTTAAGCTTCATACACACGCAGGGCTGCACCGAATTCCACATGCAACCAAGCAAACGTGAGGTGCCACTTGTTTATCTAGCCTGTTTCTAATGTTGTGATCTATGCCTCATTTCATCTTTGGTTCCTAACAGCTATGCAAACACAATTGCAGGGTCCTCAAAAAAAATGTACCAGTATCACCAGCCGTGACAGTTTTACTTAATTTCCAGCAAGTGCAAATTCTGCACCCTCTTAAATAGTTTTCCGCTTTGCAGCATACTGTGAATTTCCAGGCTAATTAAGGATCAACCAAAGTGGAAAAGTGACACTGTACTGCTGTCACCAGCATGTTAAATCCAAGGCAAACTCCTCCAACTCACAATCCTGCCTCCAAGGTACGAGGACTGCTCAGAAAACAGGAAGCCCAAATTCCCTGAAAGCTTACATAATGCACGATCACCATTAAATATTCCAACTAAAGCGCCTGTGTAATTTCTCCTCAAGTTTTTCAACTGCATTAATGAACTCTTCACTTTATAGGTATGAAAGAGCTTCTTGCGAGAGTCCTGCCATAATTTTGGTTTAGACGGTAGGTTAGGTTGCAGTGCCACAGCACAGGGCACATCTTCCACATTTCCAGACTTTACAGTTGGTCTATCAGAGCTCTTTCCTTGGATTCATTTCCTGTCTCTCTCCAAGGGGACCGTTAGACCAGGGGTGGAATAGAATGGCGACTGGCATGTCATTAACACTGACAGTGAAGTACTCTCATGCAAATACACGTCAGGCATGCATGGCTTGTGCTGCAGCCACAAAGGCAGGCAGAGGCACAAGCAGGGCGGATACAGAGAAACGACAGACGGGGGAAGCTTTCAGTGCAAGCCAAAGCCAGGACTGTTCCCATGAAAACATTCCCTCGTGAAGATGCTGTAATGAGGATGTCTTTTGGAAATTACTGGGCTGTGCCGAATCAAGCCCGTAATTCAAGGCAGCAATGTCCATGAATGAAAGCATACAGGCGGCAATGATGCTATAAAAATAACCGCCACATAAAAATCTCTCTCAGGCTCCACGAACTCCTATTAACTTAAGGATTCTTTGTCTTTTTTAAATTTTTATTTTACAAACAATCACATGCCTGTCAAAATACCTGTTCTCAACATATCCAGAAGTGACTGTCACTCAAGTCGAGGATTTTTATTAGAGTTTTCTATAATTGCTGGATGGATCTATGTCACCTTCAGTTAGGTAAAATGAATGTGTGTGTTTCCCAGCTGCACCCTCTAGTGGAAGGGAAATCATGAGATCAAAGTCTCCCAAAGGATTCCCGCCTTGAATTAAACCAAGACTGCAAAGGCTGTTAAAGTTCTGCAGTTACAGACATGCTGGAATGTCCCTGAACTGCTGAACACTTGAATAACACATGCGCCCTTCAGACAGATTGCCAGAGGCACCTTTAAGTCAATAAAGGCACCATCTGAACTAGAATACACTGTCTGAAAGTGCACTCTGTACCTGTCCTTATATGGTTTTCAAAATACGTTCTTAACCAGACATTGGCAATTCATCACCACGTCTCCTCTCTGCAGGGTTAGAGTAAAGCCAGTTTCTATACTTTTTGCAATAGGGGTGATGCAAGAACTAATCTGCACTGATCCCTGGTGAGAGATTGGTAGATGGGTAGATGGGTAGATTGGTAGATTGGTAGTGCCCAATTCTTCTCCTTTGCTTACCAGTCTGGTTCTTGGGAGCCCACATGTTTTTCCACCATCCAAGCTCCCTGCCAGACAGACCACATTTTTGCTTCCTCCCAGTTCCTGAAGCAAAAACCTGGACAGTCTGTGGGTTCCCGAGGACTGGAATGGGAAGCACTGCTCTGCAGAGTTTCAGGGCTTAACTGGTAGCATGGTTAATATGATTTGTTACTCAACAGATGCATATTTGTGTGTACAGTGCTGACTGGACCAAGATGCTAATGTGTGCCAGTGATGGGAGCAGCACGGCTCCAATCCCCAGGCTGGTTAAACACAGTCACTACTGGTCACTCAAATGGATTCCATTGGGTTAAACCAGGCAGTGACTGACAGCGCACACTAATCGGGCCTCTGTGGGACTCCAGGCCTCACTTCTCTTCCTGTCCTTTACTCCTCTTTAGTATGTTCAAGTGCACATGAGTCTTCATAAACACAATATCAGGGAAGGACTCAGGGATCTAGATTTTTATATCACGCAAAATCAAATTCACCACCATGCTTAATCCATATTTCATGCATATCCATATTTTTCAACAATGGCATGAACCAATCCTGTGCTGTAGGCCCATTATTGCATTGTGTGTGTGTGCGTGCGTGTGTGTGCGCACGTGTGTACGCATGCGGGTGTGTGTGTGCACGTGTGTGTGTGTGTGTGCTCATGTGTGTGCGCACGTGTGTGTGTGCGTGCGTGTGTGTGCGTGTGTGTGTATTGCATGTACACGGCCAACGGGTGCTAGGCAACATAGTAACCTCCCCCACTGGTCTCCTCCCCTGCCCCCACCTTCAGGTCAAAATGACACGTCATTACAACCTGTTGCTCTACCCTCGAGTCCCAATTACGCTGTGCTGTGGTAAGACGCCTGGGCTGAAGACCAGGGAACCATTAGACCCCCCTTAAGGACCCGGGCTCCACAGCTGCTGGAGGTTCTTCCTATAATGAGCCAGGAGAAAATAAGCCACCTACATATCAGGCGTTGGCGCCCGCACCCATACAGCGCTAAGCTAATATGTTAATGAGATCCTCAGTCATATTATAACAAAGGGTTTATTAGAGGGTACTTTGTATATCATACAAATTATCCATCAGGAGGGGAGAGAAAGAAAACTTCACAGCAATATAGTACGCTGCCTGTCAAGGATTAAAAATGCTTCATGCCGATTTAATGTCATTTCTCGCATTAAACAAATGCATTTTATTGAAAGAAATTTGACGCAATTTACGGACTATGGCTTCTATGTTGGGTGACTACATTTACAGTAAACTGTTAAAAAAAGCAGCAGGGTGGAGCAGGGGAATAAACAAACTATTACTGTTGCCACAGCTTTCATTGCCAGAGGACCCGCTTTTCTGTAGCCCCTGTTGGATGTGATGTCATTGTGCACGGGTCATGTGACGTGGGTTTGGCTGAGGCCCATACAGGGCCCACTATGGTCTGCCTCCAAGCTCAGCTTGCTGGACCAGGCTGACAGATATGCTGAGGACTGGGGAATGATGGACTTATTACACTCCCTTACATCATATTTAGAGGATTTTTTATGTCAAAAGAGATTTACATGACTTTATGGTAAAATTACACACCCATCTTTGTAGTTATACGTATAAACCTTGAAAATCCTTCTGTATTTAGCAAGTATAATACTGATTTAAAATTGAGGACACAGAAATCTAGGAAGATTCCTTACCATACCAGAATTTTTCCAATTACGGGTAAACTTATGCACTGTAAGCTTTGTTAGTAATTCTGGATTCAAATGAAAATTATATTTTTTAAAAAGTGTACATTTTAGCAGAAGTCTTTTCTCACCCAGGCCCTTCGGGGATTTGATTTGACATTATTCAGTAAAATATTCAATTCCTTAATTACAGCGCCACCTACTGCTGATAATTTAATTGTGCCTCTAGGGCAGGCTGTGTACAAAGCATGGAATGTCGGCAGGCCATACAAACAAGCAAGAATTATTTACATTACATCTACAGGGTGCAGAGTCAGGACACAATGTGCTTTTCTCTATTATACAAGGTTACAACAATCAGCCATAACATTCAAACAACCAATAGGTGAAGTGAATAACATTAATTATCTCGTTAAAATGGCCCTTGTCATGGGTGAATTACAGCAAGTGAGAAGTTCTTGATGTTGATGTGTTGGAAGCAAAAAAAATTGGCAGGATCTGGGAGATCTTGACAAGGGCCAATTCGTGATGATTAGACGACTGGGTCAAAGCATCTCCGAAACGGCAGGTCTTGTGGGGTGTTCCTGATATGCAGTGGTCAGTATCTACCAACAGTGGTCCACGAGAAGCCAACTGGTAAGCTGATGGTGGGGTCCTGAGTGCCCAAGGCTACAGACCGGTCAGAGTGCCCATGCTGATCACCATTCACCCCCAAAAGCGCCTACAATGTGCATGTGAGGGTAAGACCTGCGCCATGGATGGCTGGGTGCAGGTACGTCATTTACATGAGGAAGAGAAAGCACCAGGGTGCATTATGGGAAGAGAAAACACCAGGGTGTATTATGAGAAGGGAAAACACCAGGGTGTATTATGGGAAGAGAAAACACCAGGGTGCATTATGGGAAGGGAAAGCACCATGGTGCATTATGGGAAGAGAAAACACCAGGGTGTATTATGGGAAGGGAAAGTAGCAGGGTGCATTATGGGCAGAGAAAACACCATGGTGCATTATGGGAAGAGAAAACACCAAGGTGCATTATGGGAAGGGAAAGCACCAGGGTGCAGTATGGGAAGAAGGTAAGCCCACAGAGGCAGTGTTATGCTCCAGGTAATGTTCTGCTGGGAAACTTTGGGCCTTAGTATGCATGTGGACGTTACTATGACATGTGCCACCTACCTAAACATTGTTGCAGACCAAGTCCATCCCTTCATGACAGCAGTATTCCCCAGTAGCAGTGGCCTCTTTCAGCAGGATCATGCACCCTGCCACACTGCAGCAATGGAATGGACCATGAAAAACAGTTCAAGGCGTTGATTTGGTCTCCAAATTCCCCAGATCTCACTCCAATCAGGCATCTGTGGGATGTGCTGGACAAAGAAGTCCGATCCATGGAGGCCCCACCTCACAACTTAGAGGACTTAAAGTACCTGCAGCTATTGTCTTGGTGCCAGATACCACAGGACACCTTCAGAGGTCTTGTGGGGTCCAGGCCTCGAAGGGTCAGAGCTGCTTTGATGGCCTGAGGGAGACCTACACAATATTGGGCAGGTGGTTTTAATGAAATGGATAACCGGTGTATGTTGTTTTATTATTAAATAAAAAGTCAGCCGGAAGAGAAGTTTAAAGGGACTTTATCACGCTTTTGCAGTTTTTCCCTTTCCTTTACTGTATTATATAGCTTTATGTGCAGGCAAATTGTCTGCAGAGTCTTAAAGCCAAAATCACATGTCAAAGGGAGTAACTCTCACCAAGGAAACCACTCTCTCTAATCTGCACCTCAGTGCAAGTCCAGGCCTTACTTCCATACATGGTGAGGTCACCCCGTAATACAATCCTTATTGGCCGCCTACCTGCAAAGATCTATCTGCAGACTGCAAGACAGGGGTGGCATGTATAGCAGCGGTCCCTAACCTTTTTTGCACCACAGACCGGTTACATGTCAGACAATATTTTCACGGACCGGCCTTTAAAGTGTGGGGGATAAGTACGACGGAATAAAATGATACGACTGGCATAAAAACAAATATAAACCGCATAGAAATAAAACTCAGCATTACGTGGGATTAGTGGGAGCCCTGAGCTTGTTTCACCGAAACGAGCCGGTCCCATCTAGGCGTAATCGAAGACAATGACACCCCAAGTATTTTTACCGGTCCGCGGCCCGGTGGTTGGGGACCTCTGGCGTATATTGGGCAAGCTAATCAATCAGACAATCTGACCAATCAGAGCACAATGGGTTCATCAGGGGTGGGGTTTAAAGCTCTAACAGAGTGTTTAAGACAGCTATAGACAGAGTGAATAGATGTACAGTCTGAGAAGAATTATGTGTGAGCATTGAAGCATGTAAACCTATTCTAGTAGACGCCAAAAATAAAATTATGAACAGTGAAAATGAGCATAACAGGGCTCCTTTAAAAGTATGTGATAATTTCCACTTATGGGTGTTTTGAGTCAAATATGTCATTGCAGAGCTACAGCCAAAGCCATGCAGACAGCTTACACTCTTCCTGTATAACCTGCTGGAGAATAATCATCTTTTCTTGAGCTACAGCAGAGATTCCTGACCTGTGTGTGATTTCTATCAGCAACCACTTAAGTTTTACCGTGTTGCCGAAGATGACACCTAATTGCAGTGGGTAACTGTCAAGTATTTACAGCGTACTTAATAAACTATATCGTTTCAGTGAATGTGAACCAATGACGGAAAAAATGAACAGATCCAGTCTCAGCTATTCTCAGTCCCAGAACACATTAGACGACACAAGTTACAACTGGCTTTAAGTAATGGCATCTGCTCGTCCCAAAGAAAGGACTGAAGGCAGTGTGTACCCTGTGAGGACTGAAGGTAGTGGGTACCCTGTTAGGACTGAAGGCAGTGTGTACCCTGTGAGGACTGAAGGTAGTGGGTACCCTGTGAGAACTGAAGGCAGTGTGTACCCTGTGAGAACGGAAGGCAGTGTATACCCTGTGAGGACTGAAGGTAGTGGGTACCCTGTTAGGACTGAAGGCAATGTATACCCTGGGAGGACTGATGGCAGTGTGTACCCTGTGAGGACTGAAGGTAGTGGGTATCCTGTGACTGCCATTTATCTACATTACCAGCTTCCCCCATTGACTATGCGTTAATAAATAAATAACAAGGCCTGTTTAAGAAATCAGAGCCACCTTGTCAGACTGTGTCTCGGGAGTACTTGGCTTTGAGGGGCATTAACATTACAGGAACCTCATTACGACATGTCTACACTTCCACAGTGAGATATCCACTAGAGCTACTTATTATAAGGACATACTAATACCAACTCCACACATAACTCAAAGGTAATCTACTGCTACTGATGGTAAGAGTTTACCATTATCAACTCCACACATAACTCAAAGGTAATCTACTGCTACTGATGGTAAGAGTTTACCATTACCAACTCCACACATAACTCAAAGGTAATCTACTGCTACTGAGGGTAAGGGCTTACCATTACCAACTCCATGTATAAGTCAATGGAAATCCACTGCTAATTATAATAAGGGCTTACTAATACCAACTCCATACAAGTCAATGGTTTACTGTTATTGCTGACAACCAACAGCGCGGTTGCCAGTGAGCTGCCGTAATTCACCGCTGAGGTGGGCGCGAGTGCCAGTGAGCTGCCGTAATTCACCGCTGAGGTGGCCGCGGTTGCCAGTGAGCTGCCGTAATTCACCGCTGAGGTGGCCGCGGTTGCCAGTGAGTTGCAGTAATTCACCACAGAGGTGGCCGCGGTTGCCAGTGAGCTGCCGTAATTCACCGCTGAGGTGGGCACGCTTGCCAGTGAGCTGCCGTAATTCACCGCTGAGGTGGGCGCGCTTGCCAGTGAGCTGCAGTAATTCACCGCTGAGGTGGGCGCGCTTGCCAGTGAGCTGCCGTAATTCACCGCTGAGGTGGGCGCGATTGCCAGTGAGCTGCCGTAATTCACCGCTGAGGTGGGCGCGCTTGCCAGTGAGCTGCAGTAATTCACCGCTGAGGTG
>JABFEA020000014.1:189885-200368 GCA_019775915.2 Cyphomyrus plagiostoma | reverse complement strand
TTGGTGCCCCATCCTGGGCTGTTCCCTGCCTTGTGCCCTGTGATGGGTTGGTGCCCCATCCTGGGCTGTTCCCTGCCCTTCCTGCTCCAGATACCCCATGACCCGGAATAGGATAAGCGGCTTCAGAAAATGGATGGATGAATGGATGAATGTTCTACTTAAATTTACTAGTTGATTGTACTATTACTTAGATACTGTATATATATTTTTTGTAAACAAATGAATAAAGTTATGAGTTTTGTTAGACAGTTGAATTAACCGTGTCCCCAGACGGCACTGCAGACGAAGCCAATCCAGTTTGCATTCCTATGGGGTGCCACGCTGAGCTATGAGACATACACCCCCTCACCCCCCCTGCACAGCAGTAAACATCAGTGGCCAAGCTCAGTCTTGCCCTGTGCCATCATCAAAGGCCACTCTGACATTTACGTGCCGACCTATGCTTGACCTTTCATCACACACAAGCAGGTTAAAACCACCACAAAGGCACCGTAGGCTGAGGGCGGGGGGGGGGTTTGCCAGGGCATGCAGAAAAGGTCAAGATGGATTTGGAGGGCAGCCTCAGGTTTGAGGTGCTGTTCCGTGCCAGAAGGGGGTTAGGTGTTTCCGCAAACTCAGGTCATTAGCTATCACGCTCCGGGGATACATGTCACGCTGGGGAGTTACGTCAAGCTGGCCCCCCAGGACCAGAATTCACCATCCTAGCTCTAACCCATCTCAAAAAGAAGAGCAAGACAGGATACGCAAAAAGAAATATTCTAATGTTCCCAAACGTTCAGGAGATAAACCCACTGACCGGGATAATGTGGTTAGCAATGAGAAGCTTACTGGGCATCACTGGGCTCAGGGTTTGCATAGGACTGAGCAGCAATGCACAGAAGTGGCTAGGGGGACACGGGGGGGTCACTGTGTTTCCTGCATATTCCGTTAAAATAAGCTACAGTAGAAGGAAGCAGAGACAACAACAAATCTTCCACTTGGTAAAAGCGATCCTGTGAATTCTGTTTATTACAATGGGAATATGTCTGCTTATCCAGCAACACTGACGACACTGCACTGCATTCTGGTTTTCAGAGCTTCCAGTGAAAGTGCAGCACAGGGCGTCACATGCAGATAACATGGAAAGCAACCTAACACACGCGGGCGACTGCCTCACACGCATGCTCACTTTAATTCAATAACAGGCTGCATAATTTATATCTGTCTTGCTGCACTGAACATACAAATTACCGTATTTTGCCACACATGAACAAACACTGCAATACCAATGGCAAACTGCGATACTCTTGCAGTCTCAGTCCAACTTGTAGCAGAGAAGTCAAATTAAAAATTGCGAATTCGAATGAAAAACACGGAACCCTACAGCAAACTGGAGAAGTGTGAAATGACAAGGCCATTTAAGTCAGTGGATAAATAAGTAATAATTCCAGAGGTTAAACCTGTTCTTGTGATTATCATCACTGTAGATCATTAACAAAGCCCTGCTTCTGTTGGCGACAGATGGCCATTGACAAGCCTCAGAAATCCGTCAAGCAGCGGCGACAGGAAAGCAGCGGAAGGATCCTCTCGCTGCCTTTGTTATACGACGACGGGTAATGTAATGGAGGAGAGGAGAATGCAGACGGCTGCCGAGTGAGACACGGCTTGTTGGCGGTACGAAAACCAGCAAAGATAGAACAGTTTACGCTAATGGAAGGGTTCCAGAACAGGTGTCATGAAAAACTACAGGCGATCTTAAAAACATCCAAACATCCAGCCGTAATTGGGGAGAGGATGGTCAGCAGGACTAAGCAGAAGTATGACCAGGAGAGGATGCCAGTCCATCGCAGGCAACATATATCCCACGGTCTAATTGCAGGTGTTCACACTGTGAGAGGGAACTGACACAGCATGCGAGGAAGCACTCAGAGTGGAGGTGAGATTCAAATCCACAACCCTGGAGATGTTAAGCAACAGTACCCTCCACTGGGCCAGCTTGACACCCCATCCCAGGAACTGTCATGTTACATTTCAAAGTTCTTAGGGTCGACACACAGGCTGCTACTGATCATAATCTTCTAGTAAAATGGATATTAATAGGTTTAGTAAAATATATCATATTACTAGTCCTAATCACAGTGGTACTATGTGCTCCCTTACAGAGGCCGAGTTAACCGCAGTGATGGTACCAAAGCTGTATCCCACCTTACAGAGAGGCTTGGTTTGGATTGATTTCCTGAAAAATGTGTTTAAAACAAAACAAGTAAACAGAGCAACAACTCACAAATGGAGCCATTTATGTGAGTTAAGCTCCATCTGTACATATTACAAATGTGTTTGAGCTCTGTACACTAAAATATCTGTGATTGTAACCCCAGAACTACTGATAGTTCGGGTCCAGTATGAGGGTGGGATATTGGCACTGCTGTGAAAGGCCGTATACATGCGTGTATCTGACACACAAGCGTCATAAATAACATACAGTACACAATAAGCAAACTGTAATTACCCTATTTAGTTTCAGAAAGGAGATTCATTTTTAGTATTTCAAGCGAACATTAGCTTTGTATAACTGGCCATTTTTAATCTGCCATCAAACTCTCATTAACTGGATTAACCGGCATCATAATTCACTGAGACAAATGTGCGCGGTTAGGAACACAGTTGTTTCGCTAAGTGAGTAGCAGGCTGTCTTCCGGTGGAGGCTCTAGTGAAGATGGATGACAAACAGCCAAACAGCAGTGCTGATGGTTCGCTCGTCTCAGGCACCAGGCCTCGGGGGAATTTCAGTACACGATGACAACAAATCATTCAAGAAGTTTAGCAACCAGTCTATGGAGAATGTTTCCATTCAATTACATCTCAGGCATCATGTCCTAGCTGCAGGACATATAGAGAGCGCACAGTTTCTTGTTTTGTAAATCGCCCATCCCCCACTGGTGCTGTCCATTCTATTCAAGTTTTGTATGTTTTTTGCTTAACGTACCTCCGTGCCTCCTCAGGGAGATCAGACCTGTGGCCTGTCAGTCGCCCTCTTTTCTGTCCATGTGCCATGGGCTCGACATGCTTGCCCTTACCCTGCATCCCACTTTGGAGGCAGCCTTGCACTCCTGCCCAGGTGACCCAGCTTCTGCATTCTCTGGGCGCCCTGACCACAGACCACGAAGGCACCGCTGAAGTTCCACAGTCCGTTCCATGGTACCAGAAGCTCACATAAGACTCTGGCAATGCAATAACGTTCCCACACCGGGTTACACCTGCAGCAAAGACATCTTACAAAGTATTGCACCCCTCTGTTCGTGTTCCTGAGAGCCTCCCGAACGGCAGACAGGCCCCCGCGGTTAGACCTGAGCAGGACAAATCAATGTGTGCTATTTTTAGCAGCTCCCTGGCACCCACACAGCGCTGGGGGGAATAGGTGGAGGAGAGGCCGGGCTGGGCTTACCTGGATAGAGGCAATGTGCAGAACCCCACCACTGGCCTTCCATAACAGCCTGCCAGTCGCCCTGGCACAGGGTTCGAGCTATGCAGAGGAAGTTCTCGCAGAGCCAGAAGAAGAACACGCTCACACACACGAACACACACACAAGCACAAACACACTCTCAGACACACACACACGCACACACACACACACGCACAAACACACACAAGCACAAACACACTCTCAGACACACACACCCACACACACACACACAAACACACACAAGCACAAACACACTTTCAGAAACACACACACGCACACACACACACAAACACCCACAAGCACAAACACACTCTCACACACACACACACACACACACACACACACACACACCCTGATGGACGCATGCTCTGCCCACACCCACTCACCCATTCATAGCTGAGAATTTCAGGGGCAAAAGGCCATAAGGGAAATCGAAACCATAAATGTCATCAATAAATGGGTAAAAATAAAATGGGTGGAAATGTAAGTTTTTCAAGGAACAAAGGGGACAGGCAAAAGACAAAATTCCCCTCCAGGCAGCAAGCTTAACCTGTGGTGGGGAGGCGTGGTGGGGAGGCGTGGTGTGGAGGCGCGGTGGGGAGGCGCGGTGTGGAGGCGTGGTGTGGAGGTGTGGTGGGGAGGTGAGGTGGGGAGGCGCGGTGGGGAGGCGTGGAGTGGCATCGCTCATGGAGAAACTCTGCAGGGATGGTTTCTCCTCCAAGTCCATCGGGCCCCTCGCCCTCCGTGCCACCTGGCTCAGCACTGCCAGGGTGCTTAGTTTTGGCGCCCCCTTACCAGGCAGCGCCAGGCTCCGAAAAAGCCACGGACGGTCCCGGGGCCCGCATCTGCTGACAGGCCCCTGGCCGTGTGGCATTCATCTTGGATGAGGCTGTGGGTCAACATGGCGTCTTTCATGCGCACTCGCAACTCGCAAAGGATACTGCCCAGAACGTTCACAAAACAACACGCCGTGATTCCACCTGCTTTCTTTTGGAACGGTCTGGTGTGACCGGAGATGGACAAAAACGGGCTCCAGAGTCCAGAAGGTTCATTAAACCAGGAGGAGATACAGAGTGGCACAGCCAGGAAAAACCCAAAGCCTGATATTTTTGGATGAGCTGCCATCATCAGTATGTGCTCATAATTTAACCCTTTCATATACCTGGACATTTTACCTGGCTTTAGGGTGCAACGGCAGACCCCTTCAGGCGTTGGAGGGCTCGTATTCCTGGGCACCACAGTAGCTGAGTCTCAGAGGTACACCGTGTGCCATCCCCCCCGCTTCCAGCATTAGACTCTGCTGTAACTGGGGCAGACACAGAGGAGTGCGCTGAGCTGGAGAGTTGGTACGGCTCGAGTGGGGAGGCTTCCCGCACTGCGGGTGTCTTTGCGGGAGATGAGCCACGCATGACCTCATTGCTGCATGCTGTACACGCTGGCTCGCATGCAATGCACAGGGGCCCTTATGGGCCGATCGCCTTCTTCCTCTCCTCCTCTCCATCTCATTCTCTCACTCACTTTCTTTCTCTGTTTTCACTGCTACCCCCCCCACCCAAAAAAAAAAAAACAGAATCCTATCAGACGCTCTAGCAATTCTTATTGGCGTGAAGATAAACTCCAAGATCGACAGACTGCTTGGCATAACTGAATCGAGCATCTGAACGCAGTCAGGCTTTCTGGGGGAGCTGTCCATTCGGGGGAGGTGCTGAAGGAAGAGACACTGCCCCTCTCCAGGCAGGATTAGCATTATTTGGACTAAAGGCCATGTGCTACTCTGAAAATAAGGACCAACAGCTCACCTGACCGCATAAAGTGGTTTCCGTGGTTTCCAGCTCAAAACAATTAGGGCGACACAAAACGAGGTATCCTTGGAGACCATCGAGGCCATAAAGCTGTTTTCAGGAGCATAAATCAATTTTCAAAGTGATACCGGTTTTGTCTATAGCAAAGGCCCCTACAGAACTATGAGGACACAGCTGAACATGGTCAGCTCTGCGCCCGCAGCTCTCACACTGCGCTGAGTGCGAATGCTCGCCCCTCGAGGAAATGACACGCAGTTCCCCAAATCGGCAGAGAGAGAGAGAACCTCCACCTGCACACACACAGACACACACATGTCAGGTAAATGTATCTTTATGGGGACTGCTCATTCATTTCTATGGAAAAAATGCTATCGCTAACTATGGCAACCTTAACCCCCACCCAGTCCTAACCATAACCATAACCATAAGTAACCAAGCAAAACGCAAGAGTTTTTACATTTTTAGTTTTTTCATTGCAGTCATAGATTTTAAGTAAATTGAGTTTTCCCATATGGGGACCAGGAAACTAGTCCCCATAAGGGAAAAAAATGGGTATTCATCATGTTGTGGGGACACTGTGTCCCCATAAGGTAAGGTATACCCGCTCACTCACACACACTCACACACACACACACACACACACACACACACACACACTCACTCACTCACTCACACACACACACACACAGGACAGCCGGGTGCTGGCAATCCCACCCGATCCGCCACCGTGCCAGAGCCTCTCCGGGGAAAAGCGACAGCATCAAAGATCCAGCCAATGAGAGCCCTTCACGCTGCCAGCTTTTACCAGCTCCAAAGACCACGTTCGCTGGTAACCGTGAATCACATCAAACCGTGGAACGTTTCAGGAGGCCAGACACCGTTTGTCAAACTTAACACTGCAATCCTTTGTTTCCGAGAGATTGCAGAGAGCTGAAAATATATATATACATACTGACCAATGACATTTTTCTGGGCAGTTTTCAATTGTACTAGTGAACCAAAAACCAACACTAGAAGTATATTCAATAATAGAGCTATTTTAAAGTGTAATACAAACATCTAAGCCAATGTACTCTGAAACAAAATCCTAACAGTTCAGGTACCTTCTGTTGTACCCTTGGGACGGCCACTTAACTTGCATTGCTCCAGTAATTTGCTCTCTGAATCTTGTCATTAATTGTTCCCTGAGTGCCATCTGCGGGCGAGGCGGAGGGACCCGGCAGCCGGCCACGCTACCACGCTCTGGAGCACCTTTACCTGCCGCTCGCAAAAAGTCACTGCATGCGGGCGGCGCTGAGGAGGACACCGGACCCACGCGGCCGCTCTCGGAGGCGATTCTGAAGCACCGCGGCGATACTGCCATCTTCCAGAACCAGCAGTCAGGATCACTCAAGACATGTCGGCACTTTTCACGGCACCAGCATAGATTAAAGTGAAACCGAAACCAAGAGAAGAAGCGGACAGGCAGCGTGGCCCCGGGGGCAAAGAAATCACTCTCCAAAAGCACTTACTACACCCCCCCAAAACACACCATGGCAAAGGGCCCATGGCTCACAAATCTCTATAGAGTTTGCTCTCATTTGCACAGTCTGAGATGTTCCACACCCATCCGATGCCCCGGCAGAAGACGAGCCCTCACCTGACCCCTAAGGTAAGTAAGTATGGCACGCTCGGGGGTGACCCAAAGCCAGCGGTGTACTCCCAGTCCACAGAGAGGAAATCGAGTGTGGCGTGTACGGCGGGCAGAGACGTACTGTGCTTCTGAGGCAAGCCTCCCAGTTCCATGCCTGCGCGGCTGGAGGCTCGAGCGCTGGGGGGGCGGGGGGGCGCCGGGGCAGAGCGGCTCCTGTGTGCAGGCGAGAGAAGCGCGGACTCCTGGTGCACTCCTCCTACTCATCTCAGCCTCGGCACCCCGCATATATGGGAGTGTGTGTGTGTGTGTTTGTGTGTGTGTGTATGCGTGTGCGCGAGCGAGTAAGCGAGAGAGAGAGAGAGAGAGAATGAGCGCGAGTAAGAATGGGAGGGAGAAGAGGAGAGGGACAATGGGGGGGGTTTATGTTTACATTTCGGACCATTTTTAACTCGGCCACTGAGGATTTGCACGTTCCTGAGCTGAAACACGTTATTTTTTCTTTGTTCTCCGGAACACGCGCGGGTTCAGCAGAGACTCCCTAACGATCTGTGAAAGCAAGAAATGGCTAATAGCTTAATAGCTTTCTCTCCATCAAGGTAAGCCCTAGCGGCAAACGAAAAACAACCACAGCCCCATCTACTCTCCCCCCAAGGGAGCATCCCACCCTCAGCGAGGTCCAACGGGGGACTTACGGTAGGAACTGAGGTCGGGCTGGGGAGGCGTGGGGGGAGAGAGGAATGCACCTGCACGCAGTTGGATCCCTCTCTCATCTTCGCGCACGTGAAATCACACCCCTACGCACTGGGGTTTCTCTAGGATTAGTTTGTAACGAAAGCCGTCTTCTTTTTCCCCACAAGAGCAAAGGGGAACAGCCACGCCCTAAAAATATTTTGAAATGGAAACCTGAAACAGACGGAGAAATGTTCATAGCGGTATGAACCCGTGTGAAATTGGTTTTACCTTTTTGACTATTCATAGGGGCATCCATGGAAAGTCAACACCATGAAATTAGACAGAAACAAGGTAGATACAAAAAAACATGTCAAGATCAGACAGACAGATACGTGGGGCAGCATGTCTGTCACATTTTTTCCTTGATTTGCAGTACGAATGACATCGTGGCCGGAGATGACTTTCGAACCCTGCTGATCTGCAGGTCCATCACCGCCTCCGTTCACTGGTGAAATTCCTTTCCAGATGTATTGCAAATACAGCAAATGCACCACAGCAAAATCTATCCTTTTATTCCAATGTAACTGATGACATTTCATCCTAACTGGGGCCAGGTGCAAACTTAAAGAGCGATCGATCACAATACGCAACGACACCGTCAAAAATCATCCCCCGTCACTCAAATGGTGAAGGGTGAGATTGGTTACCACGAGGGTGGGGCGGCAAACACACGCTGTAGTGAGCACACGCTAATGAAAAGCTCGGCCGAAAGTCCAGGTGAAACAGCATCTCCAATTAGAACCATCCTGCTGTTGAAGGGACAAAGGAAAAGAAAGAAAGAGAGATTCAGCACATCTTCCCATCTGGGTACCGAAGGCGATTCACTGCCTGGGAGAGCGACTTCATAAGCCATAGCTGGGAGGAAGCAGCAGCCACAACCCCCCCTCCCCCCCCCTCCTGTGGAGGTATATCTCTAATGAGAGACCGGCTCGCTCTGTTGACGTCTACAGCTGTCATTCTCGGAGAACTTCTTCCCACCAGCATAGTACAGATTCAGGCCAGGCTCCAGCAGTTTTCAGATTTAGAGAGTAAAAAATGGCAGTTTCAAATTCCGAGAGTATAAAAACATGAAGCAAACGTGCAGGCATTGTGGAAAAGAGCCCCCTAGGGGCTGCCTTGAGAGCAACAATGTAACACGCAAGTCTGTAGCGCAACTTCATCTATTTTTCTTTAGATGACAATTAGTGCCTATGACACTTCTGGCAAACCTTAGCGGCAAAGCATAGAAAAAGAGCACAGTGTCTAATTACAGCATTTTAAAACGAACACCATAGGTACTACCTGAACTGAGGGCCTGGTAATAAAACTGCAAGCCGTAGTACAGATTCACGCAGAGGCGGTGAGACCTGACAACAAAAAGCTGGTCCTCATTCCTGAAGGTGACGGGGCACCGAGTGCCGTGGGGCTCAGGAACACACCCCTGAATATTAAGACAGCTCTCCTTGTGCGGCTGCTTCACAAACAGCGCCATGGTCATCAGATGACCGTGGGCAGGCGCTCAGCTGAAAATGGGCCAGCACTGGTCTCCAAGGTTTGGATTTCTGGTCGCCGTTGCTCGCAGCTACCACGTGAAATGGTGAGAGGAGAGCCCAGTGAACACCGGAGGGCGCTGTTCTACGAACAGGCGAGTCTAAAGGTATCCCCTTAAATATCAAAGAACACAAAGATCATGCTTGTGATCTTCGCAAGAGCGATCCTGCTAACTTGCTTCCCAGGAACAGATTTAGGGTGCAATGAATCATGGGATTGGTCTCCTTCGCTGAGGATGCAGCAGATGTATCCATTATATTTGTCCTCCTTACTTCTGTTCTTAGCATTGGAATTGGTCTTTGCCAATAAAAGAAGATGTAAAATCAGTCTATGAGAACACAAGTACAGTCAAGTACACATGTTGAGAAACAACTTTAGAGTCTATTGCCTATTGAGAGAGGGGCTATTTGCCTCTTTGATGTACACAAAATTCACATATGAATCTAAAGGTTTTGTAAGTGGCTGTCAAAGCATTTGCTTCTCCTGCCCCTTTGGCACCAACAATAAAGACACTGTGAGCTATAATCCACAGAATAGACCTTTAATACAGCTAAACTGCCGTTAAACTGCAATTGTGTGTGTGTGTGTGTGTGTGTGTGTGTGATTGAATAAAAAAGAAAATGATATAGAATCATGGGCCTGTGGGATCCCAGTAATTGTGGATTCAGCTTCATTCCTGCGATGAACAGAAGGCCTCACTGGGCACCTCCCAGTCCCACCTCTTTGACCGCTAAAACAACCATTTCCGATCATACCACATTCTCAAGGCAAGGGCGATATTCCTGGTGGTTCTAAAAATGGCTAATCACAAAATGTAAATTGTATTTAGGCATCAGCATACTTGTATATGTGCTCAATTAAATCATATGACTATGACTTTTGCATGTTTATTGTGAAAACTAAAAATGCAAAAAATATTCTTCCCGGGAGCTATTGCAATTTTCTAATGACACAGTATGTAATATGTCACAAGGGTAGAATTAAGTGCAGAGTGGATTGAACCCCACACACACACCGTTACTAATATGCAGTCTGTCAAAGGAAGCAGCATAAGCTGCTTTTGCATAAAAACATCTAAAGCAAGCAACACCCTCCTTTGCCCACTTACCCCAGTGAGACTCTCTTGCATTCCTCTCCCCCAACCCCAAGGACACCCTTCCCCCACCCCACGCCTCCGCCGCTTCATACCCCCGGCGTGAACAAGCTGGGTCTGTGACCTGCGCTGTAATGGCTGCAGGACCCGACGGATGTTTTGTCTATGCTGGGCTACCTCTACATCCCCATTTCCCTCCCCTGTTGCAAGTCACGACTTTTTATGTTGTAAGATGTAGTGCCCATGTGCT
>JABFEA020000014.1:158088-174684 GCA_019775915.2 Cyphomyrus plagiostoma | reverse complement strand
ACACGACCTGCACTGCATACCATCACCACAGCTTCTTACACGACCTGCACTGCATACCATCCCCACAGCTTCTTACATGACCTGCACTGCATACCATCCCCACAGCTTCTTATACAACCTGCACTGCATACCATCACCACAGCTTCTTATACAACCTGCATTGCATACCATCCCCACAGCTTCTTACACAACCTGCACTGCATACCATCCCCACAGCTTCTTATACAACCTGCACTGCATACCATCACCACAGCTTCTTATACAACCTGCATTGCATACCATCCCCACAGCTTCTTATACAACCTGCACTGCATACCATCAACACATCTTCTTACACGACCTGCACTGCATACCATCCCCACAGCTTCTTTCCTATAGTGATCCAGCTCCTTAAAAATCTCACCCAAATTCCCAATAATCCCATCACAGAAGTGAAGTCCTTTCATCCAGGAACAATTCACCTCTTCCTGTGTCTGTTTGCTCCCTTGGTGAATGTGATCTACTGTGAACAATTGTTTTTATTACTGCACTGCTTGAGGTCATCGTTTGTTTTTTGCCTGTGTAACCTTTGGACTTTGCAGTCATTTGCACATGAAACTGTTTTACAAACTTGTCCATTTTAAGACGACTTTGCAGTGTGTTTCCTGTAAATTTCCAATTCCTGTTGTGTTCTTCAGTTCCGCGTTTTGTGTACAGTGAAGTGTTTCGGCTAAGTGGCCGTGAGATCATGCTGCACTTCAGGTTTGGCACCAAACAGACCGGCAATAAAGTCTTCTGATTTCTGACAGGACAAACGAAAGCATATTGCTTACAACAATACGTACTTTACAAGTGAGTGAATACAGGTACAAAGAACACGTTTCATATTCTTTCAGTTCATCTTTTTTTCAGCACAGAATGTCGTCAATAAACCCTGTTTCAGAATTATTTTTTGTTGCTTCATACGCATCGGTGGAAATCTTTATCACAACAGGATATTCATTTAGGGGACAACTCCTGGGGACCTGGGAAAAGGCATTATATATTTCTATAGTCATAAAAGTTTTAAAAACGAATGCAAATTATTACAGCCAGTGTTACACCCCGTGCTCCTGGCTGTGATGACACTGGAAGTTCCCGCCCTTATTTGCCAACCATGCTTCTCCAGTTTGAACTCGCCATTAGGGCTAACATAAGGTCCCGCAGTGTCCCCACCCAGACTCGCCCTTTTGACACTCTCTCTCCAACGGCTGACATCACTATCGATATCTACTGTACTGTCAGTGACACACAACCTGCTCAGACAACGACATTCGAATGACATCATCCTCTCCTCCCCACCACCTGTTATGTCTGACCTTGACTGTGCCGATAAGGGCTGCATTTCACACCCCAGCGATATGTTAAGAGTCTTGTTTGATTTTGTGTAAATACAGATATTTCATGCGCCAAGTCTTTTCTCCACAGCACCAGTCCACTGGTGTTAAGCCAGGGTGTTAAGCCAACTGCTACTATATCACAGAAAACTGGGTTAAATACATTGTGCATTTGAGTCAAAGTTACCAGGTCAAGCAGCAGGTTAGGCCTTCCTTTGGGACAGACAAAAATATCTGATTAAAACAGACAAAACTACAAACTGTTTTTTAAAGGATTTCATTGTAGTTATTAGTCAATGTATTTATCAAGCATATAATCAATTACAGACATTCAAGCCCTGAAAAAATAATTTCACATAGGCAGCATCCTCCTTGAATAAAAATGGCGAGTCTATAATTGAATAACTGGACAGTTCTGGCGCTAACAACAGCTGAGCAATCAAGCGGCACAGATGCGTAGCTTCTGCGTTGGGCCCGTCGGCTGAAGGGCACCTTGCATACAAGGGCACTGCTGCACCAGAGAGCGGCTCAGAGAAACTGGGGCAGTGGAGGACATGCCACGGAAATCCAAACCAGTGTGGATGGGAAAGGTGCTGGATCGTGGCCATCTATCTCTCCCGGCTCCGAGTGCCGCGAGAGAGCCTGGCACGGCTTTCACACGGCGTGGCTGGGAAGGAACAGGACAATGGAGGATTATACCTTTCCTGTTACTCATGTCATGCCCCAAACTCATGCAAAAAAACCTAATCGTGTTGTTTCACAGCATTAGCTAATAGTTGAGATTATTTATTATTAATTTAAGTTACTTCCACTACGTTGTTTCTTTCTAAATTTCAGATGCAATTTCCTAAATTAAAAAATGTGTTTTTTAAATCCTTTCTGCCTTTTAATCCCATAAGGTAAAGCATCTTGACATTTGAACAGGGTTCTGGAATGCCAATCACATGTGAAACTTTGAATGAATTCGAGATGTGACAGTACGTGAGAATGCGGTACCTCCCCTTCCTGTTAACTAGCAAGGCGAGAAGGCTATTCAGACACGTTAATCTGCACTCTGTTTTGTTCTGGTACACTAGCACAAGTCCCTACAGTCCACAGGCTCTCGCCTCACATTCCACAGACTAAGCCGACCATACACGGGATGAATTACGTTGTAAATGAAAAATATACCGATATGTGCATTTAAAAACAAACACACACTCAAATAGACATTAACAGCATGTGGAGCCGGAGGGAGACGTGCGAGAAATGAAGGCGAGAGATGGCTAGCTGACAAGGGGCTGGGGAACGTGCATCTCGAAGGGCACACGAGGCGTGTGTGAGTGCAGGCCCGGACGTGTCCACCACGGCACCACCTCAACTCCAGCGAGCCAGGGGGATTGTGCAATAGCGGGAACCGGAAACGTCGCCCCGTCCCACCCGCGACGAGGCTTGTCCACGATCCTGCTGGAGGGGATATGCTGATGGATGGCTTTTAGATAACAGACCACAGGCCAGCACTGTTTATCAGGCTGCTAAAACATTCAATTGTTCGGAAAAGGTGGAACAGGTGTTCAGACTGCTATTGCCGCCATTTGTATACATCAGCATGCCGACTCAGGACCCAGACCATGCCTGGGGGTAACACCTGACAACCGCTCACAAGACCTGAGCCCAGAGACTGCCAGCAGCCTGCCCCCAGACTGGGCGTAGCCTGTACTTACACCTCACCTCCATGTATGTTTGTTTGATGCCTGCTGTTTTAATTAAGCAGACAGGCTAGCACAAACAGGGATTGGTATGATTACATCAATTTGTGGTCTTAACTGATGCTCCCTGAGAAAACGGTTACATGCTCTTTTTAGATAATTAAAAAAACTCATAGATTCATCTGTGGCACTAAGCAGAACGGAACACATTAGCTCAGTCAGTCAGGTGCAATCGCCTGGGGACTAGCAGTGTAATTAATTAATCAAAGTGAAATCCTTACTAGCTGTGTTAGGGCACAAAAGTTCATGAAAAATGTAAACATCTTTTCCCTAGTGCAAAAGCCCCAATTTTCACAAATATTGATAAAATGTCAGGGTATTTAAGATCCATTTATGAGAATTAAGTCATATTAATATTAAGATCTTATCTTGAATGACATTTGCCGTGGATAGCAGAATGGCAGGAAAGCCTTCTTTAAGCCTAGTTCATATTTCACTTTCCCACATGCGCTTCTGCGTGCTCTCAGGCTGGGAATGGCCGTCCCTGTGGCAGATTGTATTCATATGGCATTTGGCCATGGATGCTGATGGTCGCGGTTGGTGCATCCATACAGCGGTGATATTCCACCAGACCAGCAGAGGGCAGATGTACAAACACAAATATAAGCTTTGCAGTGAAACGGGTACAACAACAGCAACTACTCTTCTTCTGCTCTTACGTCATTGCCCACTGATCTATGAAATTTTGCTACCTAATGGAAATACCTAATCTATTATCTTGCACATGCGCATGGAAGTACATGGCTAGACATAAACATCTGGGCTACCTGTGCGACAACGGCAGTCATCTGCAGCCAACCCCTGAAGACAAAATTTATGTCATGTCCCCTCGTCTGCAACCGAAAGGACTCACGGAACCGTGAAGCATGAATTGGTCTTTTCAAGGCAAGACACACGTCACTGGGAGAATCCACTGAAAGAAAAGACTACCTTAATTTTATGTAAACCATGTAAACTATGACACTTCTAATTCACCAATAAAAACTGCAATATTGCTGACAAGGTGACACACCGATGACCAGAAATGTGGGCTGTCCATTTTGTGCAAAAACCTACAGCAGCATAACAACATTCCTCAGGTATTATAGAACACAATAAAATGAATGATGTGAGATTTACTTATAAATGACAAGATCATGGCAAACACATAATCAGCGGCTCATTCTGCTCTGATTGTTCATTCTCTGCACCTGATTACGTACAAGCGGCACTACTGGGCAGCAGTGCTTTAAAACACACCCCATCCCATGCTCCACATTCACTGGGCACCGGCTCCCTACCCCCGCAAACATCACAGCTGCTTTTCATGTGGCAGGAACAGGGAGCTCTACTGTAGATAAGAATGCTCTCCATTACAAGATCACACATCATGTCCTCTGCAAAGGATTATCTGCGTTTTTGTGCCATCAAGGAGACGGATTTTTAAGTCCCGCCGATGACAGATGTAATCTGCAGAAGAGACCGGCAGATACCATCTCAGATAGAACAGATATGGTCTTAAATTGCCCAAATTATATAAAGAGCCTGCAATGTCGTTCGGATATTTGGTTCCACTCTGGCTTCTTTTCAGCCAGAGAGGATACTTTTAACGTTTCTCTCCATTCAAGGTTAAATGTTTAATATAACTTCATTCATATTTCCAAACATTGCCAATAAAACAGGACATTATTTTCCAGTTTCAGGAGCTGCTTCAGATATTACAAAAACCATTCTTCAAGTCTGCCCCTAAAGTAAATTCAAAGTAGACCTGACAGCGCATGACAAAATGGCCGCCTTCCAGCATCCTTGGGATTCAGGAAGCACCTATATATGCAATACAGGCAATTAACTGAGGGTGTATTTGTCAGGGTTAATCAGACTGAAATGGCAGCTTAGCCAATTGATTCCACAGAATGCGAGTAGGACTGACTTCTGTCGCTTAACACCTAAGGGCCTTTTGTCGTTGGTATTTTGCCCTGATTGATGTGTGCAATCCAACACTTCACGTTTTCACTGGCTGTGCAGTTAGTGTGGTGCTTGTACTGTGCCAGACAGTGTCTTGTCTCGTAACATAAACCTCGTAAATGACACAAACCGGAGGGTGTTTCCTGCCTGCATGGTCTTTCCAGTGATTTACTGTCGTCTGCCCTGGCCCTCTCTGCCAACCCCGCAGCACAATAAGACCTGGAGACTTGAGGGTGGCTCCTGCACCAGACTAAGAGGATATCTGAGCTTGGAAGACAGCAGCATTATGTTCAGTGTACAGTGAAGTATTCCTCATATGCAGTTCAGCCCATTAACGGTCTGTAAATGTACACCTCAGTCCTCAGCAAGGCAGAGACACAGATACCACTCAAAGACAACACTGAGGTATGAAACAGGTCTCTCAGCACTACACAGCAAAAAGTAACACTCTTGTAACTAGTGAAACTTTCATTATCTTACATAGATTCTGTTTTATTTTTTGTATCTTTCAGATACTTTATGGTCCTATCATTTTATGGTCCATAATTTGCAGACATTACCTGTCACCCGACAGCAGGTGTGACTCACCCTCTGCTATGCACCATCTCCACATTCTCCCCTGCAGTTTCACAACTCACCTATTATAAGTTGCGCCCATTAAAAGTTCAAGGGTACAACAAACTTTCCAAGCTGTGCCCTGTACCACAGTCCCCTGTGGAACGTGCCGAAACAGCAAATGCTCACCTTCCAGGGTATCTCACTCACCTTTTCAAGACAAGCAGTGACCCGTGACAGCCCACTTGGCTACAACCTGCCAGATTCTGCCTGAGGCGCATGATGGTCCGTACCTTCCACACACACACACACACACACACACACGCACGCACGCACACACACACACACACACACTCACACACAGACACACACACACACACACACAAACAGACACGCACACACACAGAGGGGCTCTCATGCCATCTGAAAGGCTTTATCTGAGGTGGATGCTCCTGCTCCTGCTCCTCCTCCTTCGCACACCTCCCAGCAACCGCTAATTATGCTACAGCGAACGTGTGGATCGAAGATACTGCTGCAGTGGGCAACCCTACACCATCTGCCAAACGCTCCTGTCAAAGCAGAACCATCAAAGACACCTCATTCACAACTCATTCACAGCTCATTCACAAGTCATGCTCACTCTGATGGCACAAAAAAAGATTCAGTAGACTTCTCCCAGCTACCCTTTATATTACTGTAAAATTAAAAGGTAATTTTCTTTTTTTAAACACTAAATGAATACATGGGCCATAATGTTCTAGTGCAGTGGTTCTTAGTCCAGTTCCTAGCACCCCCCAGCAGAATATTTTCATTGTAACCTTACCTTATTCAGGCCATTATGGTCCTTAATAGGCTAATAATCAATGTGGCAGGTTCAGAGCAGTGTGGGCCGGACCATTCTGGAGGATGGGGGGCAGGAACAGGATTGATAACTGCTGCTGTAATGTATGTAACATGTTTGACTTAACAAATTATTATAAACATTTAATAATAATTCTGAATGAAATATCTGGATGTGCAAAGGTTAAAATCTTGTATAATTTACTCAGTGTCATTCAATGGTATGACTGCATATCCACCACATTTTCATGGAAATCGTTTTTGGCTACTTTTACTGAAGCAACACCGCTCCTTACAAAAAACATGAAAAGAGTTCATGTTAACTGAAACAGGCATAATACATATTACAGATTAATAAATAGGTGCATGTGCATTTCTGAAATATCTAGTGTTCTTAAGCAACAATATGACGTGTGGTGAGGGATAGTTAGAAGAAAAGATAATTTCAACGCTGAATTAAACAGTCTTCAATGTACACCCACAGATAATAAATTATTCCCTTATCCATTTGGTGAATGAGATTTACTCAGCAACTGTGGGAGCATAAATAACAGAATAATGTCCAGATTCTCAACAATGAACTGTGACTTATTGTGCTTTTCCTTTACATTTGATGTCATGCAGAGCCCCACTAAAGCGCCTCTGTTCGGCGCCGTTGTAAACCAAGGCCAGCAGAACAAGGCATGATTGTGTACAGCCGCTTTCCATAGCCTGCCTGCTTTGCTCCGTAAATAATGGCAACATTTAAGCATCTGTTTGCTCGGCGCACGGTGTCTTTATCCAGCGTTAGACCCAACAGCGCACAGCGATGTCGGCAAAGCCCGTCTTCACAGCTGTGCCACAGTGACCAAAGTCCTGCCAGACCTCACCTGCCCCGCCCACCTGCCCCGCCCACTTGCCCTATGGGTGAAACCTGAAGCAAACAGGTTACTTAGTAAGCCACGTCAAAGCAAAGGCAATTTGTAGTGTGTCCAGTTAGCAGATATGACTAATCAAATTTATTGCCCCAGTTAATTATTGCCCAGTTAGGCAATAAAAGAAACCACTGGACACACCCCTAAATGACCACTGTACCTGATTATTACTGTTGGTTTAATCTGCATCTTTAATTGGTCGAAATGCTTCATTTTTGTTCTGTGTGTATATTTCTCATATGTCCCCTCCCTCATATCCTATATCCCTTGAATGTTGCCAGGCTATTTGCAACAAATCTGTTACCATGGCTGAACATTGGGGTCCCCCAAGCTAAATTTGGCTGAGCAGGAGGGGGTGAGGGAGGGGGGATCACAATAAATTTGCCGCCCCACAATCCCATCGGTTTACCGGGAAAATGCTGCTATGCCAGTTGGCTATTCCAGCCTTGTCTGTCACAAAAAAGCAATTGCAATCCACAGAGGCAACAGCATTAAACAAGTCTAAAAATGAAAATGCACATTAAACATGGTAACTATAGTTTGTGCAAACACAAAGGTCTACTATGAGCAAAGTAACTACAATAAAACGTTTATGATGGTGACACGGTATTTCTTCTCCGAGTCTAGTGCACCAGCTTTCTTGCATGTTTTGATCTGATCTGGTGGAAGATCAGTGGGTTAAATCAATCGGTTATGTTATCCCACTAATTCAGCTACAGCTAAGGCTAATAATAAAGAAATAAATTAAAAGCCTGGTAGGGGAACACTGTTGTTTTACACACAAAGATCATGGGTTCAGGGCTGGATGGTGTGCTCACAGTGTAAACATAAGCCTATAACACTTTGACAAAATAATATTTTATTATAAAACAGTATTTCTCAACGATGATACATACACACACACAAACACACACGCGCGCGCAGGCACACACACACACACACACACACACACACACTTCGATCATTCATCCTGAAGGAAATTTTGGCATCCAATGGTACAGACAATAATACACACAATAATACAGTAAAACACAAGGATTGCAAATGTAGAGAGTGTAGGAGTTATACAGGTCAAAGTCATGTGCATGTATAATATTACATGCTACCATACATTATGTATATATATATTAGATTAAATATACAAATAAAAATATATAATTGAAAGGTATATATATTGAATTATAGAATCTGTGTACTTTAACATTTACAGTAACAACGTCTTCCTGTTGGCTGAAGCTCTGGGAACGTTCCTGCCACCAAAGCATTTTTATCATCATGTTACGTTTATCTTTGTAGGTTTATTCTAGGCTTACATTGTTATCGTGGATTAATATCTCAATATCTAGCCTATTTCAGAATGCACTTGCATATATGCGGAATGTTTCAGTGTCTATTTTCATTTTCGTGTATGTTTCCTAATAGTTTTATCTACATCTGTCACAATAACTCGATTGAATTCGATTAATCGGCTATTTTAAAACATCGACTAAAATTTTCCTTCTTGATTACTTGGCCATATAGCGGGGGGGGGGGGGGTGGGGGGGGTGAGGATCCATATAAATTATAAAGAAAGCATAATTTGTGTGGAAGCACTTCACATTAAAAGCGAATGAGAATGCAGTCGTGTGTCAGTATTGAAAAGCAAAATTTAAAAATCACCACAGCGAAACGAAATTTAGCAAGGTTACGAAGTCTCACGCAACTGGCGTCACGCAAGAAATCTTGCGGCAAATCTAAATTATTTCATTATAACCCTAAAATAAACTACATCAAAAGTGTTGGGGTAGTTTGCAAATCCAACAAACTATTTAGATTGTAATAAAACTGTGACATGCATGCATGTAAATGTGTGCGCTTGTGTGTCCAGACTTGTTGTGAATTGAAAATCTCACTCGATCCAACCAGCTGACCCAAGTCGGCTAAGCCCCGGTCGCTTTGCCGCATCATCTTACATAAAACAGTGCGTGATACCATATAATATTATATTTTTTGGAAAAGTATTGCGAGGTACCATCATTAAAACTGCAGGGCTGGTTAAATTCTGTTTCCTGTGACTGAGTAAAAATGTTTTCGTGCAACTTTGATTTGAACCTAGCAGACTATCGCAGTCATAGCGATACATGTGACAACTGCATGTGCATGAAATGCCATCTCGATATTATTACTATGCGAAATAATTTACAATTCCTGTAATGTACGGAGTTCCAAACAGTTTACAAATGTGTTATCCAAGTTTTGCACATACTGCTGTTCCAAACAAAACCATTTCCTTCAGTAACATTACTTATGTTCAATTTATCTATACTTAACACAAAAATGGCCATAACTGACATGAGAAAAAAATCCAGTTTTTCTTTGTACAAATCGGCCCAATGCGTTTTGAATGGCCAACACATGCCCAGTCGTAGTGCACAGACCTCCATACTGACCTGGATGTGACCATTTTCAGGTTTGCAAACAGGTTCATTAATTCAGCCCTAATTCATCCTTTTCCTACGCAACTGTACCCTAACACTAATTTAGGGTTACGATTATGTTTATACCTGTCAATTTTCACTACCTTACACATTAGTTTCTATGCTTTTGTTGCCCTGCGGAATCACAAATTCTTAGTCATCAAAGATTCGCCCATGTAGACACCTAAAGTCAGACATCCCAAAATTACATACCTGCATGTGTTTAAGAGCAATGCTCAATTTAATATAAAGGCATACTGTCTACTTTGTGATTCTCTGTTTTTATCTGTCGATTCATTGCCAACTACCATTATAAGTAGAGAAACTGTAATAGGCTTACCTTTGCACGTTTCCTTCAATGCTGCTTATTTCCCAGGGGAAATTGTCTGCTCGCCGCCCAGTCTCTCTAACTTTGCGCTGTAAGAAGTCGCAAGTAACTAAAAACTCACCGCCTCCCACTTATCGGCAAACACAAAAGGATTTCTCCCCTGTCTATAGGAAATGACAGATGAGTTAACGTGTGTGTCTTTATTAATCAAGGAATTCGGGAGTAACTTTCCTGACCGGCTAGTTTGCTTGTTGCCAGCAGTATTCTGTTCGCATCGGAAGAAAGCGAGCGTTCACCTGGTGGATTTAAAAAAAACTGGAGTTTTATTTTTCTTTATTGAAATAACAAAGAAACTGGTTCGGCAAGTTCCCCGGACAATATCAATCGTCACAGACTTGGTAACTCAAGAACAGTACTTAACGATGAGATACACTATCAAATAAAAAGGATAAATACAGGAAGACGACCTAATCTGATAATTTAGTTATTTTTGTAAGAAGTTTCAATTATTGTAAATTCAGTACTTTCTATAAAATTTTAAAATACTACAATTACAATTCTAATGTTACAGTTACGATATTTAACCCATTAATGAATCAAATTAAAGTCTCGCATTAAATGATTTCTGCGTAGTACGTACCCTATGGAATGTGAACGACACGGTTTTACACTGATTTTAGGTAGCCTCAAGAACACTGTTTTTTTAATAGATTATGTAGAATGAACATTGGGTACAAATAGAATTCAAAATTATGAAAATAATACAGCTAAAATAACAGCAAGTTGCCCGTGTGTGTGCTATGTTCTTCAGTTATGAAGTAGTGTACTGTAAAATAACTGCCGGGAGGTCTACGCGCGTACTTCCTGGTGGGGGCGCTGTTAATCCTAGCAGGGCTTATTTAGCAGTCGTTGTCAGGCGCTCCCCTTTCAAATAGTGGCAAGGAAGACAAGAAGTTGAAACTAATAAGTAGCGTGCTTTAATGTTGGTATTTTAATACTCACGCGTTCTGAAGTAATTAACTAACGATGTGCGTTTTAAACTGGCAAACAGGCATACTGTCTGTTTTTCGAAATGCGTAGGAGAAATATTTAAAAGCTAGCTAGCTACCCGTCTGCTACACTGAACAAAATGCCTCTTATTCCTGCAAATCAACCTCAGCTTATTCGCTCGAGTCAAAAAGATGAGTATTACCAGAACTGTCTCCGCAATAACACCAACGAAGCCTTCCAGACTTTTGCAGGCAAGTCAAAGACGTCATCTAAAAAAAGCGAAGGCGGTTCTGCACATACTCACAGAATAAAACGTGTAAGCCTACAAAGCAGTACTGATTTGTTTTATTTCCAATGCAGGATCCAAAAGATGGCTCGAATGGAGAAAAGAGATTGAGTTACTTGCAGATCTTGCATACTATAGTTTAACAACATATGCGGGTAAGGAAGCCTAAATTGTTTCTCGTTAGTGTAAATTTTCTTTTAAATATATTGTTTAAACAGAACATTTGTACGAGCCGATTTGAGTTAATGTTTTCATCAAACACAATTGACAGATTGAGCCTATTTAATACACACCTTTAATGCTTGCAATTCAGGTTATGAATATTGCCGACCGATGCATACAATATTAATAATAAGGTCCCCCTGAGAACTCAGTCGAAAGTCTGAAACGCTATACTTCACCCTGTCCATATAAATGTTATTCGTGGTTTCATATGATCTTATACATACTTTTCCACTCTCTTTTTAGGATACCAGACTCTGGGCGAGGAGTATGTTAACATGGTTCAAGTGGACCCCTCCAAATGTCGGGTACCCTCCCATAGTCGTCGAGCTGCTCTGGTCTTTCTCCACACCTTTCTGCCCTACTGCCTGGACAAACTTTTGGTATACCTGGAAAATGATCTCCAGGCAGAGCATCTGGAGTTGCACACAAGCCCAGGTGAGCCTGGCCATTGGTGGAGCCCAGCTTCATATGTGCGGGCCCAGATCCGGCGGCTGGTGAGGCTGCTCACAGAACCCCAGAGGAAGGCCCTGCTGCCGATGCTCCTCATGTTCCAGCAGACCGTCACCCTGCTGCATAGGTTCCACGTGGCCATCTTCTACCTCAGTGGGACCTTCTACCACCTCAGCAAGAGGGCAACTGGTATTACTTATGTAAGTGACTGAGTCTGCGTCCTGCCCTGGTTTTTATTCATTTTAATAAGGCTGGTTATTTCAAAAGCATGTTGAAAAGCATTTTGAAATTGTTTGACTTGAGGTCCAAAAAGTTGAGAGACTCAACAGAGATGGGGGAGCCTTGTAGTCCAACGGGTACCAGTTTAAATGCTATGACAGGGCATCTGTATGAATGGGTATCTTTTGGTTAAAAACCAAACACAGATCTTGAATTTGGTATATATTCATACTACAATATAACATATTTGTCCAATACATTTGTTGAAAAGCTACATATTTCTTGAATACAAAAACGCGGAGAGGAAAATCTGTTAAAGACTAAACTCTGAATCTTGTGTAAATACTATGAATTCAGGGTTAACGTGTGTGGATGACATGGCTCACTGTGTCATTGTCTTTGTTCTGTTAAGCTGCGTGTTCTGGGCATGTCCGGCGATGACCGGCTGATCCGCAGCAGCTACCGGGCGCTGGGCGTGGTGTCCCTGCTGCAGCTCGCCCTCACTCTGGTGCTGCAGTTCAGCAACTTCAGGCAGAGACAGAGAGCCAGACAGGACTGGAAACTGCACCGAAATCTGCCTTCCAGGTACATTAAGTCATTTTTCAAATGATACTTGTAATACTTGACTGAGGATTCATTTATAGATTGATAGTTTTTTTTAATGTTATCTGGGCGAATTAGGCCCTTGTGCAAGCTTTCTGAATCCATTCATTAGAAATGCTTTTGACCCTGGTTACCAGCTCAGTAATTAATGTTCACTTCACACCTCTGGGGATGGAGATTTGAACGCTGTATCTGCTGTGCGTCTGGAATGAGTGTGTTCTTTCTCACATGGGTTTCTCCTGCAGCCCAAAGACATGCAGCCAGTTCCTACCTGGCATCTCTAAATAGAGCGTAGTTTGATTTTGTGTGTGTGTGTGAGAATAAGAGCACTGAAGTGGCCCTTCCATCATTCCATCCAGGGTGTGCCCCAGCTAAATGTGCTTCCTGGCATTGCATTAGGTGCCCTGACCAGGATTAGTTGTTGTCGGGTAGATGGATGGTGTAACGTCAGGCGCTCTCTTGCCCGCCGCCCTCCCCATTCTTTGCGCAGAGCCCAACCAGTGGAAGCCTCTGGTTCCCGGGCCTCTCGCTGTATTCTGTGTCTGGAGGAGCGGCGACACTCTACCAGCACTCCCTGTGGGCACCTCTTCTGCTGGGAGTGCATCACCGAGTGGTGCAACACCAAGGTGAGGATGGTCTGCTTCACACACTGAGGATGGTCTGCTTCACACACTGAGGATGGTCTGCTTCACAAACACACGTTGATGTTTACAGGCATTTTATGTGAGAAGGACAATTCTGACATGACAGAATCGAATCTGGGTGATCCACTCGTATTTTCTATGCGTAAATAGCCACCTGCAGTTTAGGTGTGACACCCCCTCTTCTCACACATACCTCCCTCCTCCCTCCACTCCCCTGTCTGGGTTTTAGACCCTTATTGGAAGATTGTGACCTTAACCTCAAGGAGGTGTGATCATCCAGCAGCCTCCAGAACAAGGATAATAAACCATGTTTTTCCAAAGCGGCCCCTTTCGTAGAGGTGTCCAGACATGCTAATGTGGTCTGAAGAATTCAATTGCTGAATTGAACTGCCTTTCTCAGCGCTCTGCAATGTCTATATCGCCCATCTGCGGGCTGTAATTTCCAAAGATATAAGTGAATCTTTGTTTTGCTTTGTTCCTTTTGCAGGCGGAATGTCCATTATGTCGCGAGAAATTCCTGCCACACAGACTGGTGTATCTGCGGAATTATAGATAGAGGATCTGCATGACGTTGCATGCTGTCATTTATCCCTGTGGACATTTAATAATGAATCGTGTGATTTTGTTTTGTTCGATTTCTGATTTCTGAGTATAACTTAAAAAAAAAAAAAAACATTGAATGTATTTCTAAATACTGGATTGTATCAGTCCGCATAAATGTAATTTGTATAATTTTGTGTTATAACAGCAGCCTTAATATAATGGAAGTTACCCAAATTAATAAACTCCCCCCATGAGAATTGCTACTCAATCTGCCGGCTGATAGGCACTCTTTACACTTGGTTGTGAAATGTGTCTTGGGCAATCGGATCACAAAATGGACAGTCGTGACACGTCGTCGTTCACGTGTCTCCAAGGTGTCCAGCTGACCGCTTCTGTTCTGATTTCGTTGCTGCCCCGCACACAGTTATTGTGAAGTCCTTGTTGGCGACACATCCAGGATGTATTAGTGTTTACACTACTAAATGTGGTCAATTGTGTTGCACAGACCACCTGCTGAGGTGGTGTGCATCATGGTGGTCGCTTACACGCATTTTTAGGGTTGTCCACTTGCGAGCCAGTCACTTAAAGCACATTCTAAAACCAAGTATATTTTTTTTTTTTTACAGTTCTGCTGCTCACCATCTGCCTTTGAGCTGATTGGGTGGTATAATTCTGATGAGGTCTTTATAAGCCAACTTCATTGGTCCACACTCACTGAGATGTTATTTTTTGTTGTTCAAAGTTTTGTTGAATGTTAAATAGTTCAATCAGTATGGTGCTGACATGCATCCTTGTTTAACTGCTTTACTAATCCAAACCCCCCCAATCTCTCTATATTCCATTCTGGCTGTGGCTTCTTATCCATGGTAGACATTCTTCATAAATGGTCCAACAGTGATGCCACAGTTTTCCTAAGAACATTCCACACATTGACATGGTCTATAGGAATAGTATCAATCAAAGGCATTGTTTGAATAAACACCTGTTGACCTGGTATTCATCAGTTTATCTGTATATCTATCATGTCTTGGTAATGATGTCATTTGGTTCTGTGATGTCTTTCCAAAGTTCAGTGTGTACATCAGGACATTTTCTTTTTAGGGCTGTAATCTGCATTAAATGATCTTTAGTATTTCTTTTGGCGTCTGATATGTGGGGAGATACTTCAGTTTACACACTGGTCTCCTTTGGTATTGGAATAAGTCCATCTCATCCAGTCTGCAGGTCATTGAGCTGCTTTCCAAATCTGGTCAACACTTCGAATCTTCAGCTGCTAATCATTTTTCTACTACTTTGATAGCTCCTCCTAGCCTTCCTTTGTAGCAGTTCAAGATTATTTGTCACATGTACAATTGTGCAGTACAGTGGCAGTGAAGTGTTATTGTGCCAAAATAGCTCAGTCACTTTGCATAAACATACATTCATTATAAGGGGAAAAGTGAGGTAAGTAATAAAACGGAGAGAAAAAAGAACTATTAGAAAGGCAATCAAATTGTATGAGTGTAAATGAAGTGTGGAAAGTTTGATGCAAAATTGTTCCACGGTATTTATGTGCAAATGCAGTGAAAGTGGCGTCATTATCAGAATTTAAGACCAGATAGTTTAAAGTTTGTAAAACCTGAGGGAAAAAGCTTCTCTGCCCTGGCCTCATGGCTACAGAGGTGTTTGCCTGAATGTAGCCACTGGAAAAAGTCTATGGCCTGGGTGAAATGTGTCTGCGATGATCAGTTTTGCCCTGGTCCTGCTCTCATGAGTATAGACGTCCTGCTGATCCATTCAGCACATGGGATCCCTCTCTGCAGCGCTTTGTACTCCTGCAAGTTGCAACTACTAAGCCAGGTTGTGATGCACCCAGTCAGCACAGAGCTTACAGTGGCACTGAAGAATGTCTAATATGGTGGTGAAATCCTTGAATTTCTTCATTTGCCTGAGGTGATACAGGCAGTACCATGCTTTCTACATCAGGGTGAAAGGGTGATTAGTTCATGTCAGGTCATCAGAGATACGCACACCACGATACCTGTAGCTGCTGGGTCTCTTCACTGGAGACCCGTAGATCCCAAGTGTAGTTCTGCTGCTGCTTCTGCCAGAAGTCCATAAAGCCATCTTGAATTTTGGAGACATTAAGGTGCAGGTTATTGGAGCGACACCACTGAGGCAGTGCCTCCAGCTCATCCAGGTAGGTACATACATACTCATTGGGGATCAATTCTAGGACCACCCTATCCAGTGACCTGGGGTGAAGACTGGATTCCTTCGGTACTTTGTCTTTTCAGAGAATCCTTGGGTGCCGCTGCTTTGACTTTGTGTCGAATGAGCGGTTGCTAGAGGAGTGCCGAATGAGGCACATTACCTGCATCGTGAGGGAGTCCGGAATGAGGGACTTTACCTGCATCAAGAAGGAGTCCCGAATGAGACGCATTACTGCATCATGAGGGAGTCCCAAATGAGAGACATTACTGCATCATGAGGGAGTCCCAAATGAGAGACATTACT
>JABFEA020000014.1:130005-147058 GCA_019775915.2 Cyphomyrus plagiostoma | reverse complement strand
AAGAGGTCTGGTTACATCCCAGTCAGACAGAGGGGGCAGTTGCACAGGTAGCCTTTCCCCCCCGCCCCGGGGGGAGGCGGGGGGGGTTGGCGCCGGGCGGGCGGAGGGGGGGGTGGGGCGGGGGGCGGGGGGCGGCCCCCCCCCCGGCCCCGAAGGAAAGATGCAGGAAGAACCCCACAGCTGTGATCAAAGCGGCCTCTATGACAAAAGACACTAGAGATTAAAGGTATTTCTGCTTTTAATCTCCAGTGAGTCTGTTGCTTGTGCGTCATTAATTATTAAGCGCCCGCCATGTTGCCAGCAGAATATGAGGCTTTTGTTGGTACCACAGTCCTTTAATGTAAAACATCATTCAGAGACACTTCTGTGCAGTGATGCTGCCTGGCAAGCGGCACTTCAATGAAAAACATCTCGAGAGTGTGGCGGGTGTCTAGCGGCACAGAAGCAGTTCCCGCGAGGGGGGGTTGGCACTGTGTCCCATTGAGAGGCCCTTGCTTACACCATTGCTCTACTGCAAAGAGACAGATCTCATAATAACCGGCCAGTTTCTCAGAAGCTCCGAACCCAGAACAAGAAGCCAATGAATCTCTTAACCAAATATAACTCAAGGAATTGAAACCTGATATCAAAACCATATTCCTGTCGACGCAAGCTTTGACAACGCCCAAGATGTAGACAAGTTTATTTAATTCTTTAATTCTCTTAATTCTTTTAATTTAATTTAATTTAATTCTTTTAATTCTTTAATTTTAATTTAATTTCTTTAATTCTCTTTGCTTGTTTGTTTGTTTATTTGTCTGTTTATTTTTAACTTATTCAGTTCAGTCATTCTAGGGAATATATCAAATTGAAGAGTAATTTATCTGCCACATATGTGCAAATGGTCAGTATATCAGTGTTACAATGCATCAGCACCCTTGGTCACTCCTAGTACGTCTGTGTGGAGGGTGTCAATGGGGCCGTTTCAAACGTAGTCAGAGGTCTGCTTTAGGATGTAGTAACTGTTGGAGAAAGTGATCCACTTCCCCCATCTACTGACCTCAGAAAGTATGAGACACGTGCTGTTTTACTTGCAAGGGTAGCCACACCGTCTGCAGTGCAAGCTACAAAGGTGTGGCTCCTCGACAGGGTTTATTTATACTTTAGAGGAAACATACTGATCAGGTTACATTTGGAATGGGACAGAATGGAATGCACGGAATGCAGAGGAGAGTGAGAATGGAACGTGCAGCAGAAGGGGGGGGGCTTGTGTCTGCTGCACAAGATAGAAAATTACTATTAAGCACTTACACAATTGCTACTACTACATGAAACAAGTTATACAATTTAAGAATACACGTGAGTGATAATATATACAATTCCAACCTAACAGTAACCATGGTAACCGCCCTTTTCAGAGCATTGCTCTGCCTCATTGTCCATCTAAGCCAGGGGTCTCAAACTCCAGTCCTGGAGAGCTACTATCCAGTCGGTTTTCAATCCTACATGGCCTCTGATGAGCCACAGCTGTTCTCAGGTAAATACCAGGGTCAGCTGAGGCCCATCAAGTAGGATAGAAAACCGACTGGATAGTAGCTCTCCAGAACCCGAGTTGGAGACCCCTGATCTAAACACTCAACTTATTTATATTGAAAATGAAACTGTAACATACGCAAAATGAAAAAAAGGAATTATCGATTGCTTATTGAAGAATTACATCCTTTAATACTTCCCAAATCTGTGAGCAGTATTTTTATGATCTTGCTGTCAGCCTTGTGCTGTGCATCTAGAAATATCTTCCATGCATCAATATTGTTTTAATAACAACATTCTATGAATACTAAAACTTATAGCAAGATTCTAAATTACTGCAATTATTACAAAACAGGCAGAGCGTATAACCCTCACAATGGGTAGAACATGCTAAATATTTGCTACGTTTACTTATTTGGTAAGAGACAGAATGAGCGCACTGACGTGTGGATGCATGGTGTGACCACGAGATGGAATATGTACATGAAGTGTATTTGTGACAAAGAGAAGGGGAACCCGCATCTCGAATGGTTCTGTCCAGACCGTTCTGTGAGAGAACCTGTTAAACTGCAGGGAACTGTACTCTCCTTTGTAAATGGTAGAGAAAATTATTCACCATCTTGCGCTGGTGAGAATCAAACAGAGAAGCTGTATGTATCACATGCTGAGAGGTGAGTAGGGTAGGTTTCATCTGTCACTTTTAAGCTGCATGGAGATCATGCAAAAACAGCAGTTCTTTGGTCACCTCCCTACCGAACGGAGCAGGCAGCTGACTGTCTGCTCTACTTCATTGTCTTACCTTAACACTGTTTCATCTTTTGTTTTATTCATATGATTCATGAATACTTAAATAGCATGACAGTTGTCCCCCCCCCCAACTGGAATATGCGCCCCCTCAGCTTGTTAGCCCTGTCAGTGGCTGCTCTGCCCTTCCTGTCAGTCCGGTCACAAACCCCACAGTTGTTCTGTCACCCAGGTGCTTATTTACCCAATTTAACAACAGCCTTGACAGAATCTGTTTAATTCAGCTGCATGCAAACTGATCACTCCACACAACACAGACTGATTATGCCTCAGCACTCAAACCCTGGCCTGACACTGAGCTTAATGGAATGGTATTTATGAAATCCAATTTATGCAGAAGACTTTCCAGTCTGGCGATACAGGATTGGCGCATGAACCAGAACTGGAAGGATTTTTGCACAAATTGAGGTGATTAAAGGTGATGTTTTTAAAGGGTCCCCTCTGCATGCTGTCCTAACATGAAGCCTGCATAGGGTGCTTGGTCCCCCAAGCTTGGGACATGTGCAGCTGCCTGTTTTGTGATCATTTTCTACTGTACTGTTGGTATAATGTAAGTACCTGAACTGCTTTTTTCTACTTTGTTTACCCTGCGGGCATCCAGTCTGATCCAGACTGACTAAAATCTCAGTAATCCTTGCACACGTGGAGCTGTGTTCCCAGTCTCATAGCAAATAAAAGTCAATGAGACTGGGGATCTTCCTATCCACAGAGCGTGTTTGAGTAGAAAGAATCTCCAGGCCATCGCAGCTGACATGCAGTACTCGCAATCGACCACAAGAGGGTAGATTAAGCTTCTGACAAAGAAACATTGCTGAAGCTCTGTGAAACTACGTGTGAGTGTTCGTGTTTGAAAAAAACGAAATAATCAGCCCAGTATTCTGTATCAAGTTAAAGTTAAGTGGTCCTGAAGCGCGACGCACATCACATTACAAAATGAACAAAAAATATATATGAGAACATTTAATAACACTGAAGAAACACAAAAAACGTTGAGAAAATGCAAATAAAAATAACAATAATAATAAAACATAAACCACATTTTTGTACACTTTTATGTTTCTATTGGTCATGTAATCAGGCTTTCCTGCCCTTAAAGGAGCCATCAGCGACCTGGCACTGCTGGACAGCCCACGGATTCCACGTCTGCTGCCTTGACAAGCATATTCATTGCCAAGGCAAACAAGGACACTGATATGGTACAACCAGCGATGATTCCTGTCTCTAGTCCACACTTATCCAGAAAGGACTGTTGGGTATGCTGGTTTTTGCTGCAACTCTTTAATTAGGTTACTAATTTGATTTGATTTGATCACTGATTTGCTGAAGAGTCCTCACACCCGAACAGCTGCCCTAAAGGTTAATCCAAAAACCTGCATGCACAAAAGTGGTGTCATTCAAGATGTCACTCTGGTGCCCAAGCTGCATCTGATGCCCTGTGATGCTGCTCTCACAAACGTGGCATGTGTTGCTTAATATCTGTCACACAAACATCTAACTCTTCATCAGTTAAACTGCTACATCATGCCCTGACTGAGAGATTGAATTCTGCACTTTGCTTGTATACTTTATGTGGCCGTACTCTTAGAATCCTGGTTACAGTAGGAACAACTTCATTTCCATGAAATGTGTGATGTGTTGAGGTGATATGTGTTCAGGTGATATATCTGTTGATGGTTCTCTCATTCATCCTTGCTCTTACTGAACAGTCACAGTGCACGTCTCCCAATTCACCACTTCAGCGACAGCCTGTTCTACATCTTATGGGATGGTTACTAGAACCACATATTCCTGCCAGCTCGCACATTCCAAGTAATCAAGTTTAAAGGCTGTATATCTGACTGTATGCTGCAGGCATGAGCAGAATTTTTCCAGCACATAATCTAACAGCAACTGCTAAAGGAAACATAACATGGTTTAATTTATTGAACTACCTATCAGACTCACTAAAATCCACAATGTATGACTTTCTCTAAAATTTAAATGACTGTGATAAAAAAAATAGTAATGTAACAACATAGAGCTCTTAGAGTAACCAGCAAAATTGCACACCTGACCGTCCCTTCCCTGCCACCTGACTGTCCCCAAGCCAGTGAATCCTATAGAATTTAAGTGAGCATTGTTGACACCCAACAACAAATCGTATTCTCTGCATTCATACCATATGTGACATAGCATGGGGCAGTGCCTTGCTCAGGGTATCTCTGGTGCTTTGCTGGTTGGGGATTCGAACCAGCAATCTTTCAATAACAAGTGTGCTTCACTATCCATTAAGCCCCCACTGCCCACTGTTTCTTACATACTGTATAGTTGATGTTAGCACAGTAAGTTTGGTAATAATTAATGCAAATAGTGAATTAGTTACACTATATGGACAGAGGTATTGGGAGGGACAGCTGGCCATTACACCTACAGGAACCTATGAGGTTAGAAAGGTGACGGGTTTCTCATCCAAAGGTGTTTTTATGATAGTTAGGGGCCCTGTATCCCAGAAAACCACAGAACAACTGAAAGCTCCTCAAACACCAGGAACCACAGCTAAGATAAACCCATAAAAGCTGGTAATACAGCAAAAGCTTCTGCTGGGTCCTCCACTTGTCCTCCCCAACGGCCTGTAACCTTTAAGATGTTCTACACTAATACGTCCCAGCTGAGGTTGCCTGAAGGACCATTTCTCAAGGCAACATGTAACCCCAGCCTGTCCCTTGGTTCTTACACTGTCCCCTCCCAGTTCACACCAGGGAATTATTCTTCATAACACTTTTCTCTAATGCAACATGTTCACCTTACGGTTTTGCACTTTTGCCATCTGTTTGTATACTTGTCCAAAGTTTCAGCAGCTGCTGCCACGTCATGGCTGCTAATGTACCATCAATAAACCTACAATACTGCCTGCTAATGTACCATCAATGAACCTACAAACCTGCCTGCTAATGTACCATCAATAAACCTACAATACTGCCTGCTAATGTACCATCAATAAACCTACAATACTGCCTGCTAATGTACCATCAATGAACCTACAAACCTGTCTGCTAATGTACCATCAATAAACCTACAAACCTGGCTGCTAATGTACCATCAATAAACCTACAAACCTGCCTGCTAATGTACCATCAATAAACCTACAAACCTGGCTGATAATGTGCCATTGATAAACCTACAATACTGCCTGCTAATGTACCATCAATGAACCTACAATACTGCCTGCTAATGTACCATCGATAAACCTACAAACCTGGCTGATAATGTACCATTGATAAACCTACAAACCTGGCTGCTAATGTACCATCAATAAACCTACAAACCTGCTTGATAATGTACCATCAATAAACTTACAAACCTGCCTGATAATGTACCATCAATAAACCTACAAACCTGCCTGCTAATCGTCATGTGGGCCAGTCTTGTTGCTGCCCTCATCATGTGGGCCAGTCTTGTTTTACCAACACCCATGCCTCTAGGCTGGAACACGCCTGCATGGCTCATGGGGGTGTGCACAGGTACCTCACCAAAAGAATGTACTGCAGCTATGAGGAAGGCAGGCAGAGAACCATTGACTGTATTATAACAACAGAAAATCCTGAAAGAGGGACAGAGATACTGAGACTAGAACCCCAATGGTGGGTGTGGTTATTTGATGCATCTCATTTGGTCACATTATTAGATTACACCACGTAATGACGACCAATTCATCTGAAACCTGCCCACTCCAGATTAATGTCTCTCACCACTTTGTGCACCTTACCGCTGCCATAAAAACTGGCACCAGCACTGAATCACAACACGAGGTGGGGCATTTTGTACTGAATCTGCTATAGTGATTTATAGGGCTGGGTGGTGTGTGTTATTAATACCAGTATCACATGTTTTCTGCGTGCAGTTTTCACATCACAAGGACTGTGATAGTTCGGTTAAGATCAGGAATTCTACTGAATTTTTTTATTAGACATTTTTACTCTATTTTCCAGCCAGATCCCAGTTAAGGTTTGGGTCCATATGCATCCAGGATTATTACTTGTTACGGCTCCTTTTGCTAGTATTGGACTGGATGGAATAGGGAGAGTCTGAGAGGTACGGTACCTGCTGCAATGGAAAGCTACCTTCACGGTCTCGTGTTGCATGGCAAACTCCACTGACACGCTTCTCTTTGACTAACTACTGTTGTGTGCTTCTCTCTGACTAATATTGAGCAACACAGGACATTTTCTATTACTGGTGGGTGCACCACTGATCCACTGGCCACCACTTCCAAAGCAGGGGTGACCAATCTTATCCAGAAAGGGCCATTGGGTATGCGGGGGTTTGCAGCTAATCCCGAATTACATTACTAATTAGTGGGCTGTTTCACTGAAGAGTCCTCATACCTGGATTTGATCAGCTGACCTAGAGGTTACCCCAAAAACCTGCACACACACTGGCCCTTTAAGGGAAACATCACCCGCCCCTGAACCTAAATGTACTACTAAAAACCTGGACGGAATTTAAATATTAGGAATTTAATGAGTCATTTAGAGATTTAAACTGAAAGACGGTTATTCCTAGCTCCTAGTTAGGTGGCTAATGACACAAACAGCTCTAGGGCCCAGCCGTACCATGAGTGCTCTGTGTACTAAGGCACCAGTCCAAAGCCAAATGAAAGGGTCTGCATAGGTACCCTCCAACCAAGTTTGGTCCAGATTAACCAATGATTCGCTTGTAAAATGGCTGCTGAATTCCTATTGGCTAATGGCTGTCTGGAGCAGTCTAGCAGTTCTAGAAATGCATGTTTACATGCTGAAGCACCCCTTATCGAAAAACCCTGGAACACTGCTGCCCGTTTTGGTCAAAACGAAATTTGTTCAGATTGGGTAAATTGGCCGATGTTGCAAAAGTATTCTTTGCAAATTATGCAAATTAGCTTGCAATAAATCAGGGATTCTGGCAAATTTATACTGTATGACTCACAGTTCAAGAGAAATAGGCTTAAAATTAAATGTACTATAGCGCCACCCTTTGGCTGACTGGGGCCCCTTTGCTTGTCTGAGTAGTTGGGGGAATACTGCACTACTTGTGGTCTTTGCTACCCATTTTTGTTTTAGGGCAAAATCAAAAGAACTTTTTTAAATCCTTTAAAAATAGAGAAACAGAAAGCTTGCAGCACTACATGCCTGGATCACTAAAATATTAAAACACATGAACACCGAGTAAAAAATGAGGATAAAACACTGTTGACAACCACAAGACATGGCGCGGAATATCTCCGTTTTCCTGGAACGCGTTTTTGTGCCTGGCGTAGCTGTGCCCTTTGGCCCAGTTAACAGCAGAGCAGAGACTCCTCCAGAAGCAGCACGCAGCCATCCAGTGGGCGGAGCCCAATGCCCCCAGTTCATGGGGTTCGTGCAGTTTGCTCTCTCCATCCCTCCCCAGCAAGCTCTCTGCGCAGTGCTGATCGTCAGGAGTTTACAGCCCCTGCTGAGCAGTTATATCTTATACACAACAATTGTTGCGTTTCTACTGATTTTGCTCGCACAATTTTCATTTTTACATGTACGGAACGTTATCGACACGATCGCTCAGCCAGCAGAGGCCCGTCTTGTTGCCGGACGCTCCGGTGTGTAAAAATAGACCCCATTCTGCGACCGGCCTGGCCGGGCACCAGCAGATACCTCAGAGGCACCCACATGCTACCCTGCTGAATCCAGGACCCACATGCTGCCCTGCTGAATCCAGGACCCACATGCTACCCTGCTGAATCCAGGACCCACATGCTGCCCTGCTGAATCCAGGACCCACACCGTTTGATTGCTCCACTGAAATGCCTCTGTGCTCCTTTACTTGCACCCTTTCTCGACTTCACCAACAGACATCAAATCTCGAGATTGAGGCAACACCCTGTTGCATTTTCCATTTCCCATAAAAAATTAATACTTCTCCCACAGGCTGGACACTCAGGGCCGATACCACGTTCTTTTTCTTAAAGGAAGGGTTTGTTGCTGGCCAAAAGGCCATTAAACTATGAATTTATTAAACGCAGCATATGTCAAGACAGCTGCTCTCAATAGCCATCCTTTGTCCACTCCTGGAATCTGACCATCTGTCGTGTTCAACACCTGCAAGTTGTTTGTGGAGGTCAGCAGTTGCAGGATGGCCACGAGGCCGTGGAATTAGAGCGTTTCAGCCATCAGAGAGGCCAGGACCTGACTGATGAGACTGCCTTCTTGCTCTTCTCACCCTGCTGCCATTTTCAGAAAATCCTTGCGTAGCCCCTGTCTCCTGGCCCATGATGGTACAGTCCCCATTCAAGTCCAACTTCAGCAATCTCCTCAGATGAAGCTGACAAGGGGGCGACGTGTCACTCAGCGAGTTAGGAAGCTGGGCCGCTGACTGGCAGGTCTCTGGTTGAGTAAGCCAGAATTTCCAGATCAAGCACCAGAAGTACAGGGACAGGAGGAGCCAGAAGGGGATGTGCCATCTTCACGCACGACCACGCAGTCATCGGGGCCAAGATGAACTTTTGCAGAACTTGCACTCAGCCCAGGAGGTCGTTAGTGGGTGGCACAGAGCTATTAAGTTCAGAAGATAAGATTTACTGGTTTTGTATAATCGCCAGTGTGTACATAAGGATACTCTATCATTTTCCTCAGCTGCAGGACCAGGAAGAAATTTGCTGATGAGGACCTCCAATCATAGCACGGTCTGTGATGGCACCTGTAACCGGATTGGTGTCCCCTCGTAAAAACAGCCAATGATATCCATCGGCATGTAACGGTAGCCGAAGCCTTGGACTTTAAACTGACACATTTATAATCCCACGAATCAATACAAACCACACTTCAAGTAAGACTCTATGGACTCAGCCTCTAACACTCACATTCACTCATTTGCGACTTTCACCTTCACATTAATTTTTAAACACGAAAGAGGCCACACACACATTATTCATTACTATTTACGTAGCATCACAGCAACAATAAATACAAAAGCTGATAAAAATATACAGAACAAATCCTGTAGTTATACTTTTCAACCACAACTTTGGGCATATTATACTATACCACTTTGGCACTATATGTAATGAGGTATATAGCCAATATAACCACAAGTAATGCACAGTGTGAATTGAATAGCTTCCTGTAAAAGACCATGACATTTTGTACGTAAGGCATTAAGGCATGTTATTGTTAAAATACACTCTGGCGTCTAAAAGAGGCATCTTCATTCAATCCAAACCAGTTATTGCTCCCTTTTAAAATCCTACATTAAGCCTGATTTTTTTATATAGATAAAAGGTATACATTGTATACTTGGAACATAAATATTCCACTGTAATAGTTTGTAGATGACTAGCTGGTGATGTCCTCATATGGGAGTGGGGAGCCTGAGCCATGGAGGGCTGGTGTGGGTGCAGGTTTCTGGGATGGCCTCTCATTCAGCCAGTAATAAAGCAGCAGTTCTCAGCTCCAGTCCTGAGGACCCTCTCTTATTGGCTGGCCGATCCCAAAACCCCGCACCCAGAGTGGCTCTCCATGGACCTGCTTCGCCAGCCCTGCCCTCATTGCAGCACTGGTGTTTGCGAGGCGCGTGCTATTCCATGGCTTCCAGTGGTGCGTCCAATAGCTCAAACATATCGTCAATGACCCGCCACAGGCAGCTGTCCAAGGGAAAGTCATTGTCTACCAGGTTGACCAGATAGTAGTTGTCGTGGATGTACTGGATGATCATGCGGGACGGAGATTCCTCCTCGTACAGCTTGGCCCACTGCTCAATCCAAAGGCCAAAGGCTTCATCCTGTCAATGACAGACACGTCCTCAACCTGCCCATGTAATCAGGCACCAATCAACCATTACGATGTTACGCAACAGTGCACTGAAAATGCATCCATCATGCAAAATATACATTTCATTTTACTTATGCCTTTGGACAGAACTATTACATGACAATGTCAAACACTTTCTTACTGACTAAAAACAGAAAAAAGAACTCTACAGTTAAGTAAACTTTTCCCAAACATGCTTCTCACGTCAATAAAGCTTATCTCTGAACAGTATGCTGCTCATTTAAGGAATCAATAGAGCCCCTGCTGTACCTTCCAGTACATAAAGCTGACTGGATCCACCACAGTGGGCTGAACGATCTCTCTCCCTGGGAAGATGCCCCAAGTCACAGCATTAGGCTGCAGGTCTGGGGCGTTGGTGGTATTCTTACCCTGGAACAGGAGCGAAAGAGCATCATTCAGCCCCGCAAGGAAAACATGCTGTGGACAGTGGTTCATAAAAGAGGAGGTCTAACCTGGACATTAACGATGTGGTAGTTCACACGCGGCTCATATTTTTTCAGCACTTTAAGAAGAGCAGTCACATTCTCGCTAGATGTGAAAAACTCCAGATATGCCTGTGAGCGTCAAAACAAATGTGGGGCAGTTCATCAGATACAGTCAATTCCCAACACAACACTGCATCACCGCCAATACCCATTTACACTTTTAAGCTGCCTGCAAAAACTTCAGGCTGAAAGTGCATTTATACAGAAAAAAATCATCCATTGCTCTATTTCAAGCACAAATTGTGGGAACTCACAATCTGTAATGAAAGCAATTGCAAAATAACAAATAGGTTGAACGTCAACAAGGACATTTGATGGACGTCTGGACACTGTAGTGCAGAAGCGCTGCCTGACCTTCTGGAAGACGTATCCTCCAGGTGGTCCCCAGCCCACAATGGGATCAGAGGAGGGCTTCCCGTTGATGTTGGGCTGGGAGTTGATGGTCAGGATACCACGGCGATTCACCTTTTCCAGCTCATCCTTCAGCAAGTTGGTCTCAGGTGCCAAGGGGTCGTCGTTCCATGGCAAACACATTACCTGACACAGAAGGCGTTAAACGGCTCAACAATCATTCCTTGTTGGCTTCGTACTGCCCGAGTCTGATGCCTCCCCTGACTGAGCAGCGGACTGGCTGTGGAAACCTCCCTCACCTTGTGTCCGCAGCCATTAGGCTGCCCCGTGATGTAATTGGTGAACACCTCAAAGACGCTCTCTTCATTCATCAGCTCTTCTCCCCACATCTTCAGCAGGTCATCTTTGGAGGACTTGCTCTTCAGGTAGAAGAGGTAATAGTCATTCAGTTCACCAAAGGCAGGAGAGGACGAGTTGCCCCTGAAAGAGACAAGTATTGTATTTTGAAAAAGTCTTAAGACAACCTTCAATTACCAGTTGAATACTCACCTCCTTCAGAAACACCTAAACCGTTCTGGCTCATCGCCTTTGTTCCACTTGTTCCATTGTGATGTGGCTGACTGAGCACCACTAGAGGCACTTTTTGTAAACTTCTTGCTAGTTTCTATTATAGCAAAACTGATGGAACGATTTTGCCCTTGTTTCTAGACAATAATTGAAAGCCTAGCAGCCCCTGCAGCCATGTTGGCTACCTGACACCTATATACTTACATGTAATTTACTGGATTTTACTTACTATGATTTATAAGCACACTTATTCCTCTGATGTACAACGGAATCATTTAGGATGTTAAACAAATGGAAACCGTTAGAACCATCCCCTCCTACTCACCACCTCCCGTTGGGGAACTCGTCCCAATCCTGGGTCCTGTAGATGTAGCTCTTAGGCCTGGAGGCCCAGAAAATGGGCCGAACATCCTCCACCTTGCGCTTGGGGTTTGCGCTGACAGCCCAGGGGAGGGGTCGCCTTTAAACAGGAAAGCGCATCGTTTACAGTGCTGCTATGGGGGGGGGCATGACACACTGCTGGAGGAAATGGAGGCAGCTCTGCGGCCGACCTGGGATCCTCGATCCACAGACCGAGCTGCTTCAGCACCTCCAGCGTAGCCACCTCGCGGTTAAGGGTGTAGAAGTGCAGGCCGGGCATGTCGCCGCTTTCCAGCAGCACTCGGCACATGCCCACTGCGTGCTGGATGCCGTAGTTACGGATGGCGGCATCGTTGTCTCTTATCGGCTCGATGACGCTGGTGATCTCTTCGGGAACCTCCAGCTTCGACAGCTTCACTAGCTGCCGCAGAGACTGGTAACCCTGGGAAAGCAGAAACACCCAAATGAAGTCAAGTTAAATGGCCGTTACCATCAAACCATCCACAAACAGGTAAACGGAGGCACAAAATAACACGCCCCTAAGATGCAACATACAAACAGCAAAGGACAGCCATGGGAAATCAATTTCTGTAATTCTGTTTATGAAGGTTTTGATTTCCAGCCATTCCAGCATCTTCTTTACCTGGATAGGAAAGATTCCAGGCAGGATGGGACACGTAATTCCAATGGCCCTACAATCCTTGACAAACTTGAGGAAGGTTTCGGCCCGGAAGAAGAGCTGTGTGATGATAAAATCTGCTCCGGCGTCCACCTTTTCCTTCAGGTGTTTCAGGTCCACCTCATAACTCTCTGCTTCAGGGTGACCCGTGGGGTATCCTTTGCAATTCAGAAATTTTAGGAAAAGGTTACATACAACACATGATTTTCCTCAGAACAACATTTAGCCCCAGACTCTCTGCAAGCATCAGCTGTAAAAAGGCAAAATTAAAATGTCTGACAAGCAAAAAAATTATGTAATGGAATCATTTAATTTATGATATCAAAATCTGGACCCGGAAGTTATAACATGACATCTGCCGACTCGCAACAGCAATATGGCCTAAAACCTACCGGCGACACAGATGTCAAAGTAATCGTCAAATTCCCAGCGTATGTGTTTGACTAGATCGGTGGCATAGTTGAAGCCACATTCCTCTTCTTCCCACACATCTGCCACAGGATCTAAAGGGCAGCACATAGAAATCATTAATTCCTAAATTCAGCTTTCTGAGAAAGAGCAAAGAATTAGAAAAGATGACGGGAGCTAGGGCACCTCCACGAAGGGCCATGATGTTCTTGAGGCCCAGCCGTTTGGCCTTGGCCAGGTGACCTGTGATCTGCTCTTTGGTCTGGTTGGCACAGGTCAGGTGCAGGATGCTCTCCAGGCCGCAGTAGTTGACTGCGGTGCTGGCGATCATCATGGAAGACGTCTCCTTGTCGGATCCCGGATCCCCCGCAGGGTGCCAGGTGACGTCGATGAAGAGAGGCCCACCTGAGCCCATGCGGTCAAACCTGAGTAGGAAGAAACACATTCAATTTACACAAACGTCTAAAAGACATTGGGTTACACTTTACATTAACTGTACCTTCATAATGCCTTTATGATGCATTCATAGGACATTCATAAGCAGCACGTAAGTATACCTTACCATCTTAACACACCTGGACATCACACACAGCTTTAATATACATTAATAACAAACATTATATGATAATAAACGGCTGCGTTTTAAAGCTGTTGAGGTATGTTACAGTGTTGAGATATACTTACCTGCTGCTTATGAATGTTCTACGAATGCATTACTAAGGCATTACGAAGGTGCAGTTAATGTAAAGTGTTACCAGACATTGAAAGCAGCGGTTCCTGGAGATGTACAGCCTTGCCTCCCATAGCTGAGTCACCAGGCCACGACCACTTACTCCCAGGTGCACTCTTTCATTGATTCACGCTACTTTCCACCATTCCTGCTTGACTGCATTTAGCCATTGCGTTTTCCTTTTTTTGGACTACTCAAAGGAAAAAAAAAACCAACATACTGTAGATAGCTTGTAACCACCTTGGTATGAATGTAATTTGACAATAACAGGCATGCTTGCAAAAGCACAAATGGCGAGCGACTGCACTGAATGACAGTCATGCTGTCAGCGGGCGCCTGAGCCACACGGCGGGCAGCCGGATGGGACTGCAGCGCACAGACCTGGAGATGAGGTTGACGGCCCCGTTGGAAGTTCGCGGTGGGAAGAACTCCAAGGAGAACCAGCGGTCTCCCGACTCCATGCGGCGCCGCATCTTGTCGCGCAGCCGGTCGCTGCGGTCGGCGTCCAGCACGGGCGTCGAGCAGCGGGAGCTGTCCTTGGAGCTCTCGCCGCCGCTGTTGCTCGCCCCGCTCGAGTCGCTCTTCAGGGCCTGAGAGCTGCCATCCAGCCGCTGCACTTGATTCACCATGGCTATCTAGAGAAAGATCGTAATAAAGGACACGATGGAAGAGTAACACCCAAATCCATTGTGGGTAATTTTTTACTGTCCTTATGTCCTAAAAAATGGTGTGTATGGAGTGATAACAGTAAAGGATTCTGGGTAACCTCCAGGAGGAACAAAGTACTTAACCTGAATCGCTTTCATAAAAAAACTTAAATCTCTCAGTTCTGTACAGAATACCAGAAAATGTCAGGTTATAGATGATTCTTGCAAACCTGCAGCTGTTCTTAACTGAGTGAAAGTGGAGGTCAGAATTAAAACTGGCGTATTCCTTTTGGATTCAGATTCTTAACAGTCATTGAATACTGAGTCATTGTATCTATATGACAAAAGGAAGCCTCTTCGTACGTTCATACAGCAGTATATTTCACTGGCAAAATTCAATTATCCACGAGTGTTACATCAGAAACATCATAATACATCGTCAGACACATGCAAGGTCAAAACATTCAGTTCCGCGTGTTTATGTTTACACGACAGATACGGCAGGATAATATTAGCTCAGCTGCACTTTATGGTCAGCGTGACTCACTCACAGGAGAGTGTAATGGAGTTTGACACTGAATGATGCACTGCTCGGCAGGGTCTACAAGAATCGGCAGATCAGCTGGCTCGCGCGGTGCGTTCATGAGAGCAGTTGTAAATAAACGACACCTCACAGCGTCACAGTGCTCTTAATAAATGATCATTAACTGAAATCAGGGGTGCCGCTAGCAATTTTGGGCCCTATGACAAAATATGAGGTTGGGCCCCCCTAGGTAATGTTATTATTAATAAAGCAGATCTCTGGGGGGCCCTAAAGGGCGTGGGCTCTTAGAATTGTCCCAACTTTCCCCCCCTTAGCGGCGCCCCTGACTGAAATAATGTGGGAAGGAGCAGGATGTCCGTACTATTTACTAGCTACTTGTTTCTCTACTGGCCATTCAATACTGATGTGCACGTAGGCAACGTTTAACCATAAATATATAATTATCACACAAAACAATACACCGTAACCTTCCGGAGTTTCAGTATTCAATAATGTTCACTTCATTTTACGAGTATTCACTAAGACGTAATAATGATGACTGTAGCTCAAGACAGTCAAAATGTAAAATAAACCAAAATGGTCCAAACTTGCATGATTTAACTCCGTTAGTGGTTTATTGCCAAATATAATTCAGTCAACTAATTAATGACTTGCATTTGTTCAAATCATATATACAATCTTGATTAATCAGACATGAAAAGTGCACTTTTTACATTAGAATTTTACACCACGTACAACTGCAAATCTGAGGCTGTTAACAAAATGAAACACCACATTGAGCAAAATGATCTCTGAAAAGCAAATCGGAATGTCGAGTCGAAACATTATCTTTTAATAGCAAAGTTTAAAATACACGAGATTACTATCGCATGTTGTTACGCAGGATCTAACTGGGAGCAGAAGTGGATCGAGGGAACTGGACCCCCTTCGTAGGGGTGGGGGATATCCTCTTGAATATTACGGATACAGCGGCCCTCCGCCAGGTCCTTAGGGAGTCCAGACAACCATCCCTGAATACATTGGTTATTTGTGCGCTCCAAAAGCTGAAGCGACTGATGACACCTGTCTGATTTATACGTGTTTGCACAACAAATATAAAAGTGATATTGCAATTAAACTAAACATTAAAACTTGACTAGTTTGCACTGCAAAATAACGTGCGGGGTGCACGGCAACAATGAAATCTCAGTCACGTATACCACATGGTATGCGATCCTAACATTCTCTTAGAATAAAAGATCACGGTACTTCACGGTGGAATCGTTTTAAACGGTAACCTACTAAACAAGTATTTAAATCATGCATGTACAGCTACGCCGATGGTTTTGCTGGACACGTGTTCATTCATTCATGTAAATATATTTTTTAACTGCTAAATTGTTTTCAAGCACGTAACATCTCACAGAAAGAATTGCAGCGGTTTCTAATCAAGCTATATTACCAATAATTCCCCACTGTCACTGGATTTCTTGGGTAGACGGAGATAGCAGTGGGACGCTACTCACGATCAGCCGCCGTCCCAGTACTGGTTATTTCCGAAGCGTCGCCAGAACTTAAACCCCGCCCATGCATCGGAGAAGGAAGGAATTGGGCCACGTGACCGGCCGCCGATTCTCGTACTCTGCGTACGCCAAAGCCGGCTCAGCGGTGGCTGACGGCCACTTGGTTACGACGGCTGCGTAACCGATATCCTCCTTTCAAGTACCCATATAAAACGGCAAAAGGCCAGTCTGGTCTGGGTTCCAGCCATATGTGTTCTTACGTCCGTGAAAATTTACAGCGATTGTAAAATAATTTAGGATCCAACACCCACCGCAAAACTAATCTAGAAAAAATAATCTGATAAACATAAAGACGAAACTTCAGCGGTCTGCATTACTAGTCATAAGTCAATGATTCTATTACAATTCTATATTATCTCACCTTGTTCTTATTAAACAATAATTCTCACATTAAATATAATATAAACTTCATCTCGACTTTACAGATCACAAAGTACATAAGGAAATACTCAATTTCACATTCCAATCAGACTATATTATTATTTAAAATCCAAGCTTTAAAATTATTACTTCACCAGTGTAAATGCTGATTAAAAAGGTTAACCACGACACGGTGAGTGTATTTGGTAACTTGATATATATATATA
>JABFEA020000014.1:88695-99972 GCA_019775915.2 Cyphomyrus plagiostoma | reverse complement strand
GAGGGCAGGAGGACAGTGCAGCTCATTCGCAGCCCCACTGGTAACACTGGAGGGCAGGAGGACAGTGCAGCTCATTCGCAGCCCCACTGGTAACACTGGAGGGCAGGAGGACAGTGCAGCTCATTCATATCCATATTGACTTTTGGATACAGCACCAGTGACATTAATATAGGCTGATAGAAGTGTAGCTGATGAACTTGTATGTATCTGCTCATTGATTTATCTGACATTTAGCCAGGATGAATTAAAGAGAAAAACACAACATGAACAAGGACAATGACATTGTGTCCATAAAAGAAAAACTTTATGTATTATTATGCTTTATACATAAGATGTATGATAGAAAGGTTAATCTAAGGCAACGGGTGCATGAATGAAGGTAATAAATAGAAGTAATTTATTATATTTATTTATTTATAATCTGCAGAGTTGCAAACAGCTCCTACACCGAGGAATGATAAGATGTCACTTCAACTAATGCTGAGTCAATTTCTGTATCATAGTAAACAGCTGGACAGTGTCATTCGTAAATGAAACTTATTCAGTTGTTATTTATCTTTATAGCAGGCTTCCCTCTTCCATCTTTGGTTTCCTCCCCACCGTCCAAAAACATGCTGAGGTGAACTGGGGTTGCCAGGTTGTCCACCGGTGTGCACGGTGTGCGAGTGTGTAATCATGTATACATTACATTGTGGGGACCAAATGTGATTACAATCAAAAAACTAGAAATGCCAAAACTCTTGCTTGGTTACTTATGGTTAAGGTCACATCACATCACCTCAAAAGCGTCGGATGTAGTGGTGTAAAGCACACCGGCTCTGGAGCAGTGGAAACGTGTTCTGTGGAGTGACAAAACACGCTTCTCTGGCAGTCTGATGGATGAGTCTAAGTTTGGCAGATATCAGGAGAACAGTACCTGCCTGACTGCATTGTGTCAGCTGTTTTCCAGTTGTTTTTCAGAGGTTGGGCTACGCCCCTTATTTCCTGTGAAGGGAACTCCTAATACTTCAGCATGCCAAAGACATTCTGGGTGGGGGATAAGGTTGTCATTGTTGGAAATAGGGTTTTTCCCAGAGAAATGAATGAGAGTCCCTTGAGTGCCCTGCAATAGGTTTGTCCCTCATCCTGGGTTACTCCCTACCTTGTGCCCTGCGATGGGTTGGCGCCCCATCCTGGGTTATTCCCTACCTTGTGCCCCTCGCTTCTGCGACAGGCTCCAGACCCCCATGACCTTGCATAGGAAAATCTGGTATAAAATATGGATGGATGCTTTTTGTACACGTATATCATTAAAAGTCTAAAATACCTGCAGAGGTTAATCAAAATTGTACCTACAGATATAAATCCAAGAACTAATTCAAGTTAAAATCCATTGCATTAATTTTTCCTATAATGCAGATATGGTTAACTTTTTCTATTAAAATATATTTGATAAATGATTTCTGAATATAAGACATTTGATAAATTAGATTTTTAATATAGGGAAGGCAGTGGGTAGCACTGTCACTTCTGGGACCAGCGTTTCAGTATCCACCATGGCTCTGTGTGTGTGTGTGTGTGTGTGTGTGTGCATGCGTGCGTGTGTGTGCACGTGTGTGTGCACGTGTGCATGTGTGTGTGGGGGGAGTTTGCATGATCTCCCCGTGATGTTGTCAGATTTCCTTCAAGTGCTCTGGTTCCCCCCCAAGTCCAACAACATGGGTTGTTCCCTGTCTTGTGCCCTGTGATGGGTTGGTGCCCCATCCTGGGTTGTTCCCTGTCTTGTGCCCTGTGATGGGTTGGTGCCCCATCCTGGGCTGTTCCCTGCCTTGTGTCCTGTGATGGGTGGGTGCCCCATCCTGGGCTGTTCCCTGCCTTGTGTCCTGTGATGGGTTGACTCCCCATCCTGGGCTGTTCCCTGCCTTGTGCCCTGTGATGGGTTGGTGCCCCATCCTTTTGATATGTAGTCATTTTTATGTATATATGTGCTCTTTTAATTGCTGTTTAATTGCTGTTTACTGTGTTTTTTCTTTTATATTGGAAAGCGCCCTGGGCACCTTTAGGTTGTTGTATGGCGCTATATAAATAAAATTTGATTTGATTTGATTTGATTTGATCCTGGGTTGTTCCCTGCCTTGTCCCCAAGGCTCCAGATCCCCTGTGACCCTGAACAGGTCTAGTGGTTAGAGAAAATGGATGGATTTTTTAATATAAGGGAAAGCCAATGGTCTAGGGGAAAGAAATTTTCTTCAAATAAGATGATAAATCGTTATTTCCATATCTGAGGTAACAGCGTGCAAGGAGAGTCATTTGATGGAAATGTAACTCCAGGGAGAGAATAGAAGGGTTTGTCGCTGAAATTCAAACTCAGGTCTCAAATATACTCTCTCCACTAGGTGGTGGATAACAGTGTCTTTTGATGAAAATTTGTGATCTGGAATTTGTGATGTGGACCATGAGTTTAATACTTCTGTTCGACCTCCACACATGTCAAACCATAGGGATCTATGTGTATTTCCACGGGTGTAGATGTGGGTACAGACCGTAAGGACATACATCCTCTGATATTGTGGGAAGACCGTGTATGTTCAGGAGGGTGGGGGGGTTTGGGCTGATTTGGCCCCTACTAGTGTTGAAAGCAAGCCTATGCCCTTGCATATTTTGACAGTTATTAATTTGGGGTTAATGATTATATTAATGTTATAAAGCTGATTGTAAGTAGCAATTTCATATAATAACATTAATGTAGCGACTAACATGGTTGTTTTGCACCTCTGGGTTTGAATCTCTCACCTGGCTCTGCGTGTGTTGAGTTTGCGTGAACGGTGTGGAGTTTGCGTGAACGGTGTGGAGTTTGCGTGAACGGTCCCCACAGTTCAAAAACAAGCTAAGATGAATGGGACATACCAAGATGTCGGTAGATGTCCTGCTCTGCATTTCTTTCTGCCCTGTGCCTGTATCTTCTGGGATAATTAGCTCAGGCCAAACGGATATCATATACCCATCTATATGACCTACAATTATGCACATGTGCAGAGGTTTAAAAGTCTTGGTATATAGGTGAAATGAGCAGGATCATATTCATAGCGTTTGCAATGTTATGTCCAAATCTGCTCCACCATCCAGATCTCTGCCCGCGTCCCACAGCGGTTGCCGATAGCGCGACCTCATCAAACGTGGACGCGCCCGCCAAACTGCTGGCGAAGCGTAGACTCGGGGCAGTTTATTCACTGAGTTAATAAGCATGCGTCAGAAGCGACGCCAGATTCGGCTCGCTCAGTAATGCCACTGTCCTTTTTCACTGGGAGTCAGTCCATCCTGTAGGTGCCAAATTAGATTGCCAATTCTTTTATGACAGACAAAAAGGTCATAAAGTAGCCTATATATTATTTTATATATATTATATATGTAAACTGAGATCAAATGTAAGAGCAATACAAACCGTGCTTTGTTTTAAGTAATAAAGAATCGGTACAACGAATAGACCTATATTAATTATATTTCAATGTCCATACCAGCATTCATAACCCGGGTGACACATCGCAATATATGAAGATACGCTGACCACAGATTTATTAATAAGATTTTAATAAGGTTATGACAATATACATAATGGACATTAGCATACATCCAAAGGACAAGGAGGCTAACACTGAATTTTTACAATTCTTTCGGTCTGATGTACATTGTAGCTCATACAATGAAATAGTAATTTTGTCTATAACTGTATTTGGTGCTTATTTTAATATTTCATATATTTTCTGCGAGGAGAGTTAAAAATACATAAGAAAAACTCGCCACCATTCTCTTAAGCAAAATATTTATTTCGCTCCGGTACCATACCTTATATATAAACAATAAAATAAATACATAAAACAGCGGAGTTAATAGTCCAATGTTCATTTTTAATAACTGTATATACATCTAAGAGTTAAAAGGACATCAAAAAACAAAACTTTTAATAAACGACTGTCATAAAAACTATTGTAAACGTTCATTTTTTTCTGGATTGAAGATATGCGTTATTTCCGAAGGGGATTTGCCTGTCCGGTTGCACCTTAAAAAATAATAAAATAAATGCACATATTAGAGGGAATCATATTTATAAGCATAATAATAATAATAATGTATTTCCTGCGTGCCGGTTTGAAACCGTGTAAATTATAGTGAAATACTTCGATTTACACATCTTAAAAGTTTGCGCTGTTTTGCACTTTAAATAAAATAATTTAAAAAAGAAGAATCAACTCCAACAACCAATTGTGAAACTCCGTCTCCTTAAAATTGAAAAAAAACTTATATATCAGGTAGTTAGATCAATCAAATCTGGAAATCGGTCCTGCTCCGCGTAAAGCATCGCTTCCGCCTACCTGTCCTTCAGCATCCCAGTCCGCTAAAGGATCCGATCCGCTCCAGCCGGACGCCAAAGCAGCTCCTCAGACCGCCCTTCTTGAACCTGCTCCAGGAGCGCTTGGATGTCGACAGGATGTCGTTGAGGAGACGCGCGATCGCGTTCTCATTCTCTGAAAGCGCACTGCTTTTCACGCCGCTCCCCCACGGCGGCAGGTTTTCCGCGTTGAAGTTGTCAGAATTCATGTCTTTGTCCTCCTTCTCCACTTTCTCCTCGGAAGTGAGATACGGCGCGTTGCTGTCCTCTTCCAGCAGCTGTTTAAGACTCTAAAAATGTCAACTAAGAGTTTAATGAGCTACCCATACAACGGTACGGTATTTGTAACAGCATGAGACTTCGGAGACAGTTATTTATCACATGAAATTACCGAGGCCTTGTTAATGATATTAACAAATCAATTTGCACTGAAAGTGTGCACAGGTTGAATTGCGCTTACCTGCAGGCTGGAGATGGGTTTGGCTTGAACCAGGTTTAAAAGCAACAGAGCAGAGATAAAACAAATGATGATGTTTGATGACATTTTATACGTATTTTATACGTACTACTGAGTTCCCAGCTACACGGACTAAGATGTTTCTCAGGTCAGACACAAATAAGCTCGTTCTGCGCTCTTCTTCTACTGCAGGTGCGTTTATATATCTGCGGCTGGTTTCGTCACAGAGACCCGAGGAAATCTCAGTCGTGACTGATTTAAATGAAGGAACCAGTCCTAAGAAGCGCAGTTAATTAGGTAAATCTGATCTGCAGCACCCTGACCAGGTTAAGCGCCCATAAGATGGATGGATGGATGATCTGCAGCAATTACGTTCTTAAACCAGTTCCTTTTGAGAAGTGAACGACAACTACTGACCTTAATTATTTTAGATTTGTTTTGAACCGCGAGCCTTTTTTATTTTACCTTTTCGTATAGTTTTTTTTTCGTATAGGTTTTTCTGCCTCCGCAATCACGTCATCAAATCGGCAGTAAGGTATAAAGTACACAAAGTACAGAAATAAACAGTAAATGTCGTGTAATACAACTAAGATTAGTATTACTTTATGAAAAACAGACATGCTAATTTTAACATCAGTCCTTCTAACACAATATTAGTCAATCTGGAATTCGTAAATGTTGTTTATAGTGATTCTTAGATTCATTTGACTCATTTAAATGGTCCCGACCCGAAGATGTAAAATCAAATAGCCATCTTAGAATACTAGAAAAGTAACGACATGCGTAAATGATTACACATTACATATTTAATGCTATGGGTGATTCTTACAGCGTTGTCCATACCAGAACGCTAAATTGGAGCTTATTGTGATCAGTCCTACTGCCTGTACATGTTATGATGATGCAAGTGAGCAAGACACAGATTGAAGTCATATTTACAGAACTAAACAGTCTAACGAGTTAGCAGGGCTTACTGCAAACTACAGCCAAGCTCTTTATGCACATTTCTGAGCCATGATGACTCAATTATGTTTTAACAGATGGATTTTTTGTTTAGTCTGAAATTCGTACACTATAGAATCTCCCTTGGTTCTGAAAATACAAATCCCTGTTTCAATCCAGATGTAAATTACGAGCATAATTCTGACTGACACCTTTCATTGCCGTCCCCCCAACACCCCCCCCTCCCAGTTCTGATCATTACAGCCAACCAATAGACTCTGAATCTCAGATATTGGAAACACTATCACATCTCCTGTCATATTACAAAGATCAGGCCCGTAAATAAATGATATGAATGATAAATATTAACAGCTAACTGCATACCTCTCAGCAGCTAAGTGCTGTATTCAAATTTGTTTCTCTAAAGCTATTTACAGAATCACATCAAAGCTGTTGACCAAACCCTGGCAAATACTTCACCCCGACAGTAACTGGGAAATGGATCAATCTGCCCTGGCCAGACGGTTCATGTCTGGAGCTGAAGGCCCAAAAGCTGCATCCTATTTACAGGATCCAACCAAAGATCCTCCGATTAATCACCATATTTACCTATTACATTTCATTGTCTGATTGCATGATGGTTTTCTCTGCATCAGTAAGCACACACTTCAGAGTTAGTACAATAAATATATCCACCATTTCGAACTACACATCCAGTTTATGGTAGCAGGTGACACCACAAATATAGTCAAACTCAGATCCCGTGTCTCAAAGTAAAGTTTCTGAATCGATGGAGACAGAACCTGAACTTCCTCTGATGTCTGGACATTTTCTGTGTAAGTGTGCCCTTCCACTGGGGCTCTTTGGCTAATTGTATACATTTCTGAGTGGGAAAAACGACTTTCCCCACCGACGAGGACACGCAGGGCAGCTTCTGAGAATTTGTCTGCATTATGAAGCTCACCCCTGCCTTCTCCCAGTGTTCCCTATCATCCTCCACGACCCCCCCTCCAAGTGCACCGTTTCCCACCGGTGCTCTTCAACACCACTCTAACCTTTAAAATTACATTTCTCAACCTGCCTGACCTGGTAAGAAGGTTTGAGGAGGCAAACAAGCCTCTGTGGTGGAAGCAGAAATGAAGAGTAAAGAGCAGCTCTAGTCTCCCCAGTGTCTTATTCATGGGCCGAGAGCCACCAGTGTATAACTGGCTGAAGACAAATGCTTCCACTCCACACTTCCATCAAATTGATGTGGTTTATCTTGCTAATGGTATAAGCTATGATAGATTATCTTTTCCCAGTTAGACATATATTTAACAGGTCTTCAATTCCATTTTTTAACTTGTCCTCAGAAAGACTCTGCAATCAATGAGAAATATAAATATTCTTCTGACACATAACAAAGACAGTTTCATGCATTCTATTATAGCCATATTGTGGCATTTTATGCACTGTAAATTTCAGCGTGAGGATCGACAATGATCCATGCAAAGCTGTTGTCTAATGAGCTGAGATCCAAAACAGCAGGTAGATGCACGAATGAAGGAAGGAGATCACGGGGCAGGCACAGGTGGGTGATGAGCCAGAGTGATACACACACCGAGGGCCAAATTGTAGCTCATAAGCTGGGTCTGAAGTCAGGTACGGATATGAAAGTCAGCAACAATCAATCAGCAAAACAAAGATACAGTGTGGTTTGGAAAGGACAGAGATCCATGCCTAACAAATCTCTTCATGTAGTGAGGTCCCTCATATCTTCCTCTACATCAGGGCTGGGCAATCTTACCCGCAAAGGGCCGGTGTGTATGTGGTTTTTGGGATAACCTTTAGGTAAGTTGTTCAAACCCAGGTGTAAAGACTCTTCAGCCAATCAGTCCTCTAATTAGTAACCTAATTAGGGATTTGCAGTGAAAACCCACATACACACCGGCCCTTTCTCGGTAAGATTTGCCACCCTTGCTCTGGATGTAGTCAGATCTAGTCTTCAAGTGAGGCTGGATCTAGTTGTGCATGCTCCCTGGGCATGTTCACTGCTAGCAGGAGTGATGTTCACAATTTGCATAGGTCACTCATAATACAATAATTAAATATAAATGCTTGTGTCATTTGAGGTGGTTCACTGGGCAGTACTTATGGCTCTCTCCGGTAGGGGTGTGGGTTTAGTCCCACCTCCACTCTGTGTGTGAGGAATTTGCATGTTGTGTTATACAGGTTTCCTGTTGCAGTCTAAAGCCATGTCGTTGGGCTAATTGGTTTCTGTAAACTGTGTGTAGATTATCTGTGAGACTGGCATCCCAGTATCCCTGTCTTGTACCTTATGCTGCCTGGGATAGGCTCCAGGCCCCTCTGTGAACTTGACAGGGATGAGCAGGTAGAAGATATTTTTTTGCATATTCCTATGAGTCATTATACATTATTATTATACAGTATTTATGAGTACATGAATAAAGCCTTATGTAATTCACAGAGTCATAGCCAAATTCCTATTAGTATTATTATTATATTTGCACCATCCCTGTACTGGAAAAGCAATATGAACGTTGGATGGATGGATAGATGGATGGATGGTATATCTTGCCAATGGCATTCATTGACTGAGAACCCTGGCAGCTCAAACAAGTTCAATACAAGAGTTCTGCTTAAAACACACCCCTGGGGCCTCGTGGGACAGCAATCCTGCACCTTAAAGGGCCCTTAAAGTCCACCTTAAAGTCCACCTTAAATCCCCAGCTGGATGTATTCTGCTCACTTTATTGTGCATCTTCATGGCTCTTTATGTCACCTTCACAGAGATCTGACACAGGAGCCAGAGAGTCACATTATTGAAGCGTATTTACTAAATCCCAGCACTTATTTCATATGTACAATGGCATGTGATAATTGTTAAATAGGATTTTAGGCGTGATAAAATATATACAGTTATTGAACAAAATGTCAACACATGTTTCTATAGGTAGTGTTACTTATAATATTTTCACAATTTTTTATCATTACTACTGGTGGTACAGAATCAGACATCGCGTCTGAGGTGTATGACTGCAGTAGTGAGAGGGGGTGGGGTTCGGATCCGACATCCATCTGTCCTTGTAATAAAGGTGCTTATAGGAGGGGGGCGGGGCCCCTAGTCAGGCGACTGTGCTTATGCATATTAATTAGTTCCACCTGCCCCTGCTTCTCAGCGAAAGGCATAAAGCCGAGCGTTTTGGCTCATTAGCTCACACCCCAAGGGAGCCATCAGACCATCATGACCCATATTCTCCCCACATCCTTGGATCCCTTTATCGTCCCAAAATATCACCCCCCATATTTATTTCATGTTTTTTCTTTTGTTCCTACTTTGCTTTACATGTTTACGTTGGTGTGCTGTCGGCTCTGGTCCTCATGTATCTCTTTGGAGAGCAGGCCATCTTTAACATGACCGTCAATGCCGCTTCCGCATGTGACATGATGCTAGCCCACATTTCCCTCACAGTCTTTCTCACGGTATACTCCAATGCCTTGCCCTTTTGACATTTACACATATTTAATAGACACTTTTATCCAGAGTGACGTACAGCTGAGAAAGCGGATGGTCCCTGGAGTTACTGGGGTTAAGGGCTTTGATTAAGGGCGCAAAAGTAAAATCAGGGCACCAGTCAGAGGATTTGACACTGTCACCTTCCAATCCTGCAGTGTTCTAACCCACTGAACCCCAAAAACCTCTAACTGGGCAGCATTTCATGGAGTCTGGAGTCCATGTTGCAGAATCGGGCTCCAGGATTCACAGAACTAGCATTCACAGAATCCAGCATTCACAGAACTATGCTGTGTAAATGTTAGTGTTGCCCTCTCACAAATTGTTCTATTTTTTGCCCTTGAGTCCATAACCCATAACTCATTTTAACAGAGGCCCAGCCCACAGAGGTTCACCAGACACGAGCATCTGAATGATTAAACCTTCACGTGCTAATGAGGATGCTAATGACTGGCACCTTTGTATCTTGGGTTAATGTATTTTTACTGTAGCTGACAATGACACCTTTAAATTTACCACAACGCCCCTGATTACACATATCATATGTCTTTACCTGTTGGCATGTTTTGTGGCTCTGCCATGCTTGTAGTATTTTTCTTGAGAAACTTTTTTGAATGTCTTGTTTTAGTGGAATGACTTGTGGCTATATTAACAGCTTTTTAAAAACAACTGATTGGTTAAACTTGGCAGTTCACTTTGATTGATGATGACATTAGCCTCGAATAGGCTGTCTTCACTACATCTAGGAAGTTGACATTTACATCTGCCATTAAGTATCTGGTCAGTGTGATATGAGGGGGGGTTTGTTTTTTTTTTTAGTGACTTGTTTTCCATGACATTTATTGTGCTTACAATATTTTATATGGGGTAAAAATCAGAATATGACATAGCAAGGGACCTTTCTTAAAGACTGTTTGTACATGGACAGGTGGAAAGTGAAATCAATTTATAGGTGATATCAATGAATATAGGTGACAGCAACGAATATTTAGCTTCACAGAATGAATGAAGGAATTCCCAGAAGAGTATTATGTTGCTGTCTCCAAATGTACTCTGTAAAACACCGAAGGTGATATTAAAGTCGAGTTAAAGATTCAAGATTAAATTCTTAACATTATAAACTAAAGTACAATGAATTTGGAATCGTTACTACCTGAATTGTGCAAACAAAAGAAGACATGAAACATTGAACAATATGTGGAAAATACAAAATATTCAATAAATATGTGGAAATATGTAAAGGGGATTATTTACAATGGAAGACTGCTGTGATGGACAGGAAGGGGCAAGTCACTGCAAGGCGGCTTTGAGGAGAACGGAACCTTGCAGCTGATTGCAAACATTAATGCCACTGTGGAAGAAGGATAAGGGATAAGGTGGATACTGTTATAGCAGAGACTGAGCTGAAGGCACTTTCTGCTGAGGGGCTGGTTAAATGTCAATGAATCCCCCAATGCATCCATGCTGCGTGGCAAATTTGACAAGCAGGAGCTAATCGCTCATCATCTGCCGCTGTCTGCATCCTGCTGGGGCGGCACGCTTTGGGGCATAAGCGGCGAAGCACGTGCCCATGAGGGGGGGGATGGGGCGGCAGACATCAGCACAGGAAGGGAGTTGAACACCAACAGTCACGACTGTAAAATAACATCACAACGTTTTTTTTTTTTTTCTTTTTTTTTCAAAAATTAGAGCTGATTCATGCGGGAGAAGAGACTTTCGAAACTAGATGTGTTTTGTGTTACCTGGCGCCCGAAAGCTGCTTACAGGAACTACAAGAGCACCTGTGCCCTGGTCTTGTACCTGTAAGACTAACGGAGAGCAGCAGCCCAGCTGTTAATCAGCTGTAGTACTGAGCGAGAAGACGTGCTAATGTTCGGGAGTACTCCTCAGCCGAGCAGCTGTAGTACTGAGCGAGGAGACGTGCTAATGTTCGGGAGTACTCCTCAGCCGAGCAGCTGTAGTACTGAGCGAGGAGACGTGCTAATGTTCGGGAGTACT
>JABFEA020000014.1:59502-71483 GCA_019775915.2 Cyphomyrus plagiostoma | reverse complement strand
GGATGCTGTAAAGCGCTTTGAGACGATGTAAAGTCGTGATAATGCGCTATACAAAAATAAAGTTGTTGTTGTTGTTTCCCCTCATAGGTTTCCCCCCACAGTCCTAAAACACGTTACGGTTAATAAGGAGTTGCCAAATTGTCCATAGTTGTGAATTCTGTGTGTGCCCTATATGATGAGTTGGCGCCCCCTCCTGGGCTGTTTCCTCCCTTGCGCCCATAGTTTCTCGGATAGGCTCCAGAACCCTGGTGTATAATATGCGCTTAATATGTCGGTTTGGCTTAATCAATAGTGTCCGGGGCAGTGGTCTATGAAGCACGATTTCTCAGTTAGGTGGGTTAACTTTAGATAGAAGTCATGATTGTCCAATGAGAAGTTAGGCAAGACGTTTTCCTATTGGACGGTCATAACTTGTATCTTAAGTTAACCCTGCTGAGAAATCCTGCTAGGAGGAGCAAGGGGGTGTCCCGTACTGGGGGACCTGGGCTGAGTAACCCTGGTGCACCATGGGGTGGGGAGGGGGGATAATTCCAAGGACCTCTAAAAAATGTGAAACATAAATGGATTAGTCTGGGCTGGGGGGCCAACAGGATATGCTTTCATGGGACCCCTCTAATGGCGCCACCTGCTGGTGTAAGCAGCTTCATCTAGCAGAATATCAATCAATTAAGATCTGTCAAGTAATAATGGCTACATGAAGCTTCAGGAACCATTTGCTGCATTTTTCACCCCACTAGGTGGCACTCTTGGTATGCTTTGGGGCATGCTTTGAGCCTTTTTTTTAAGAGAGCACCATCTAGTGGGGTCAGAAAATACAGCTCATGAAGCTTCATTTGACCATTACTACTGCAGTACTACCAAGCACCTGGGTGAAAATAACCAAAGAAGAACAAAGTTAAATGAAGCCAGTGCTGCTTCAGGCAGTGCAGAGTGCCTGGAAGTGTGTCACCAAAAGTGACACTGGCATGCAGTGCACCTATAATCCTGCACACGTGACAGGCCAAATCTGAGAATACATCCCCGTAATGATCCAATCATGGGCATCTTGTCTGTTTGAATTAATAGCAACATTGTTTCCTTTGAAATGTGGCAGAAAACAATGAATCATGCTAATAGCGTAGGTGAGCTGAGGGGGAAGGCATGCATGAATTTGTATGAGACCCATCCATTAGCGCTGGATCGCTAGCACTGTCCAAGAGGTCATTTTAAATTCTCATGTAAACCCTTGTAGGTATGAGCCAGTGTTTTTGTCTCCGTTGTCATATGTGTATTGTGTCATCAACAAACAGGAGCCTTCAGGCATAGGATCACATTTTTGTTAAACTGAGGGCCAAAACACTGCAGATTGATGTATCAAAGTGGTCTTTTTGCCGAAATTTAGAAATATAAATATTACAGACATCCATCTGCCATGCTCAGTACATCAGTGAATATTCTAGCTCAGTGTTTCCCAACCTAGTCTTTGGGGACCTCCACACGGTCCAGGTCTTTTGTCTCTCCCAGCTCAAGAACATTGAAGACCGGATACAAGTGTTTCGGGTACCGGGAGGAAGCAAAAATGTGCAGTGTCTGGCAGGGAGAATGGAGGGAGCAAAAACATGCCAGGGGGTTCCCGAGGACCGGGTTGAGAAACACCAGTCTAGCAGAACCTGGATTCCAAGAAGCACAGTGCACAAGACAGGGGGGGGGGGGCGCCCTGGATTGGATACCAGGCCATACATTCAGGGAGGTAATGAAATCACGGAGGCGTATGATGCTGCAGCTATAACAACTGAAGGACAAAGTATTTGTAGAGCACATATATAACGTCATCAGTTATTCAGATTTTGCATTGAATAATTTGGAATCAAAGTTTAGAAGTAGGTTTATTTAAACTTATTCATATAAGTAAAAAGGTCAACATTTAGACATATGCTCTCTGTCCTAAAACAACAAAAGAACAGAAAATATTCTACCTAGAGAAGGCTGCACCGTGGAATATAAGAGATACTGTTCCTTTGTTGTTGTTGATAATCTGATAAATTAAAAATTTAAGATGGCATGTGACAGCATTGGCTATTCTGTATCTCGAAGAAGAACACAATATCTCATATGTCTTACAGTAATAATTCAATAAGAACTGATTACACAGAACAATTATCAGCAGGGCGATATGAACACACGGAGGGTGAGCCTTAACACGCTACTGGAGGGTGAGCCTTAACACGCTACTGTCAGTGGTGTGGTAAACATCCATACACAATACAGTTCATGAATCAACACATACATTCTCATAGTACTAAAGCTGTACGAAACATTTCAGTCATGTGATGCTTATTTTTGGATGCTTCTCAAAGCATCTAGGTGTTAAGGACTGACCCCGGCAGCTGGTCTGGCTTATCGCCTGTGGGGGGGTAGGTGTTCTGCTCAATAGGACCCCCCCCTGAGGAATGGGTGGCCGCAGAGTCGCACCCATGCAGCTGCCCAGTCAGGGAGCCTGGCGCCTTGGGCTGGATGGTGCCGTGCTCCACTTGTGCAGACACGCACACTGTGTTGTTGCTTGCAGGTGTGGGCAGCGGTGTGCCGGCGTTCTCCCCCATGCTCTGCACCGCGATGCTGGAGCCGGACTGAGGAGACGGCAGATACACACCAACGCTGATAACCCCATTGCGGCCATGTAGTAGAAGAAAACTTGAGAGTATTTCGCATCCTGCTGGGATGGTACCTACCCGAGCCACAGACACGGTGCTGTCTGCCACCGTCTTCTTTCTCCTGGAGAGACTCGGGTTCCAGTGACAGACCAGACTGTCGTTCTGTACGCTGTAGTTCTTGTTGCCGATGAGCCAGTATGTCTTCATCTTACCTTTGCCCTGAAAGCCAGACACATTTCAAAAGGAGGTGATGGAAGCATGATTGACAATAAAACCACAAACAATTCCACAAGACCCCCAAAATGTAAGTTTATTAATAACAATAATAATAATAATCATTGACATTGAAACATTCACAGTTTACGTCGGCATAAGATAAATGTTAATTGGAGTCAGCAAACCTAGAGTTCAATAAATTAAATGAAACTGGAAGTGTGGGTTAGAGGCACTTTGTTTTACAAAAAACAGTCAAACATTTTGAATTTGTTATTTACAAGAAGCATCCTGTTCCCTCCCTAGTGTGTTTCCCCTGTTCCCCAGACTGCTGCCCAGCTCAATGGGCTGAATATGTGGCCCAAAGATGGCAAACCCTCATCTGTTATTTAAGTATTATCAGTTTTTCTTTGTCTCTGCTTTTTGTCCTCACTTTTGATTTATCCTTATGTACCGAGTCTTCCCCAGTGACATTACTCTTTAGTGTTTTTACATTCCCTGGTTCCTCCTCTTTGCTAATTGTAAGTTACTTCACCTGTGTCTTGTTGCCTTGTACCCTTGTTGATTGGGTGTTTTTGATGATTCACACCTGCCCTTTGTTAGTCTTCATTATGAGCGTATTTAAGTGCCTGCCTTTGTTCATTTCCCCAGTCAGTCATTGTGTGGTGGTGTTTTACTGAGTTCTGGTCCCTGTGTTTTTGCTTGATTCCTTAGTTGTACTTTGTTTCATGGTTGTAGTTAATTCAGTATTTTTCCCTGTTTGTTTTCTGACCCCTCGTTTTCCTCTTGTTTTGCTGCCTTTCCTCCAATGTTCATTTTGTTTTCCCCCATAAACCCCTGTTGTCCCTTGGAGCCCCGAGTGGATCATCCCCCTCTTTTCCCGCCTGCCCCATGCCCCACTGCAACATCGGAAAACTATCAAGGGTAAATTACTGTCATAAAGCCGGAGAGGGTTATATACTAAAATGAAAGTGTTTAGATAACCATCAGTCTACAGTTATATAAATTGTTTATAAATAGAGATGGTTTAGTACTGTGGCTACTCCCGCTAAAATGAGTACCCAGCCAAGGTAACTCCAAAGGCACGATGTAGAATGGTCTATTAGGTAAAAAATAACTGTAGAGCAGCGCACATCCTTAACCCAAAATTCCAGCCACTCACCCTTTTTCATGTATTCCACCAAGCTCGGCCTCCCCAAACCTCACACAATCACTATAAATCTTATTTATACCAACAACCATGCTGAGGTAGAAATTTCAAGTTCAAAAAGTAAAACTCCAGACCAAGGTTTCGTTTTAACTAACCAGGTGAGTGACTCTGAGAATGTGACTCTTTTTACTGGTTGTTGAAACAAAACCTTGTTCTGCATTTGTACTTTCTGAACATGAACCTTCCACCTCTGCAACCATTGATACTGAATAGTCCATCCATTTTCTGAAACCACTTATCTTGTCCAGGGTCACCAGGGGTCTGGAGCCTATGGCTCCAAGGCAGGGAAGAACCCATCCTAGGGCGCACTCACACACCACTGACTCAGGTCTCTGGGCAACCCCAATTAGCCTCCCCATGTTTTTGGACTGCGGGGGGGAAACTGGAGTACGGAGGAAACCCCACGATGACACAGGGGAGAACATGCAAACTTCCACATATGGAACCCTGGAAGTCTTTTTACAAGGAGGGTAGAGCTGGAGACTTGATCATGTGACCTAGGTCATGAAATCTTGGATCTTTTAAAGCTCGGATTCTGAGATGGATCCTCACCTTGACCTCTATCTCCCCCCTCAGCTGCAGATCATAAGCATTGTCCTTCATGAGGGCAAGATAGGTGTCCGAACTGGCGTGGATCCTTTGAGCTGTCACAGCAAACACAGCCAAGACTGAGTAATAAAAAGGACTTTGGGGACAACTGATGGCTTGTAAAGGGTTAATAATACCTGAGTTACTGCAGCTAAAAAGTGCCCGGAATTATGTGCAAACGACTTGGGTACTTTGGACACCTTACATTGGACAGACATAGCTGCCTCCATGGTGATGCAAGAACCAAACATATCAATGAAAAGGTTGGTAAGCGGGTGTGAGTGCCCCAGAAGGCCATGAATATTAAAGGCGTTATGGTACACATGGGGTGGGAGGGGGAGGTGTCTGCTCACGCAGGCTGGTGGACTCCATGCGGGACGCTGTGTTAACTGTGTCTCCAAACAAGCAGTACCGCGGCATCTTGTACCCCACGATACCAGCCACACAAGGACCTGGGTGGAAAAACAGTTTCTTGAACAGTAAAAGAAAATTAAAGGAGCCCTATTATGCTCATTTTCACTGTTCATAATATTATTTTGGTATGTATTACAATAGATTTTCATGCTTCAGTGTTACAAAAATGCATTATTTTTGTCATATTGTACATCTCTATTCACACTATAACACTCTCTGAGCGACGCTCTGCAAGAGGTTTAAGCCCCACCCCTGTTGAGTCCAGTATGCTGTGATTGGTCAGCTTGCCCAATTGGTTAGATTGCCCAACACATTCTGCCCCTGTCTTGCAGTTTGCAGACAGATCATTGCATGTACGTAGCCAATGAGGATTGTGTTGCCTCACCATGTCACAGAAGTAAGGGCTGGAGTTGCAATGAGGTGTTTCAGGCAGATTAGAGAAAGTGGTTTCTGTGGTGAGAGTTACTCCCTTTGACATGTAGTTTGGCTCTTAAGATTCTAAACACTCTAAAGAAAATGGAAAAACCGGAACAGCATAATAGGACCCAATGAAAATCTTTACATTTTATTCAAATATTTTTATCTAATTTCTTAACACCTTCAGTGAACAGTCTGCTTAAGGGCCTTTGAGAAGGGTGCAGAAACTGCTGCTGAGTGCAACTTATGGCCAAGAGGCCACCAGAGGGCGCCCCAAGCTGATCAGCCTATCAGAATGGAAAATGACAAGTGACAGCTAGCTTATTCAAATTTTGTCTAGTTTCCCGAAAAGGGTTGGGCTGGTATTGCCATGGGCAGCTTTGTCAGGACCCGTGGTATGAAATACGCATCCCAGAGTGAGGATCTGAGCAGAGTGGAGGTTAGCTCACCGGTGTGGATTCCTGCCCGGAGCTGCAGGCGTTTGCCGGGCATGTGCGGAATGGGCACCTGCCGTACGGCGGCCACCAGGTCCAGGGACATCTTTGCTATCTCATCTGCATGCTTGTCACCGTTCCTTTCTGGAAGTCCGCTCACCACCATGTATGCGTCTCCAATGGTTTCCACCTGGGACATATTAATCATGTGTTTTTTTTCTCTCCATTACCCTTCAGCAACAATAATGTAAAACACAGGGCTGTGACAGTGTGAGAGTGAACGGCTCAGTGCTGTGGCAAATGCTCAGTAAGCATGAATAACCGTGCAGTGTGCAGTGCTGAGCGCTGCGGGCCACCAGGGCTCAGTGCTCTTACCTTGTAGACGTCATAAGACTCGATGCGGGTGTCGAAGCACATGTAGAGGTTGTTCAACATCTCTACCACTTGCAGCGGGGAGCAGGAGGCAGAGATTACAGTGAAGCCGACTATATCCGAGAAGAAAATTGTTACCTGGAAATCAAGATTCACAAATCAGCACAAATCAGCCTCCGCGCTTCTGCTTGCCATATAGGCACTTTCACTTCCTTCATGCACGAATGAAACAAGCACAGCATGCATCCATCCTTCACGACCGCGCATGTAGCACCGGGCTGTAGAAATCTTTCCTGTCCCAAGAAGCGGAGAGCATGAGGCAGGGAACAAACACAGCGTGTCCATTTCCATAGACCCACAGCACAGGATTAATTCTTTTGGGCTGGTTTTATAAAACAGAGACATGCCCAGTGAGGCTAGTGAACACCCACTGTTTGTCAACATCCACCCAAGGTTGCTTAACATATTGCTTTAAAAACATTTTAACCGTGCCTCCTATAAGCTTCTCAGTAAGTGAATCCCTACAAAATTTATTTATAAAATTATATCTTTAGAAATGATTTATTCCTGATAACATTTATTGAATTCAATAAGTATCATCAATCTATCCAATACAGGAAATCATTGAGTTTAGATCGTATGAGCATACAGTATGCAAATTGCTATGTGACTAACATAGATATGGTCATACATCACTCTAATTATCATGTAAAAATCATATAACCTCACACAGAAGTGAAAATAAGGAAATGACATGGAATATATATCTATCAAATATGAAAAATTATAGTATTGTTTTAAGTGCTCATGGTGCCCTTTTGTATATTTAGATGTTTGATATAAATTTCCATCTCAAAAGAACTAAATCTGCGGACATGGAAACTTTGCCCCCCCAGAAGTCTGATGGCTAGTTTTATGTATTACAGGACCCTGTCAAATGCCGGGGTATCTGTGCCCCTCCAACACCCCCTGGCTAAATTACTTTGTATTTAATTAAAAATTCAGCTTATATTGCAGTTCATTTCCAGTATCAGGAATACCTTACACAAAGTGCCAAAGCCACCACTATTAATAATCACTGCACCTTTCACGCTGTTTATACAATAACACCCAAGCTATTCTGCTTAAGTTACTCTTGCAGAATCTCTCTCCATGCTTGTATTCTGCTCAATGTACTCATTTCATCATCGGAATCTTATTGGTTTAAATATGTTTTGTACAAAGGAGTCTAATAAAGTTTAAAAATCCCCTTCCTTAAGTGCTGCAGAGGACTAAGTTATTGCTAAATTACAGTAACAGCAACACCTAACAGTATCGTGTTTGTTGCTGTAAATGTTTTAATTTGGGCCAAGCCTTATTTTACAATGTCTATAGTCAGTTTTAAACACAATTCAACAAAATAAAAAATCGGAAAAAAACAAAACGCAAATAATTCTAATGTGGTTTTGAGATGATGGGGACAAACATACGGGTTTGTGAAAAGAAAACTGTTTATAAGTGTTTACCTTTTTGAAAAATCAATGGCCGGTGAATTTTGTCCTTCCTGAATCTGATTTGTTAACAACAGGCAGCTTTTAGATCCAGCTGCTGTATTTCTCCGTATGACTTGTTTTTATCTACTAATGAATATGTAAAACCATAATTACGGCAATTACGTGAACAATAAGTAGGCTACAAATAAATTCAATGTGCGCGCATATTCATTACGGTTTTCTCTTGTAATATTATGTCTTGTAGATTTTGTATACTACCAAATTGTAGCAATAAAAAAGAATCAAGCAGTTCAGGTACACATCTATACCCACCCACCTTGCTATTTACAAAGGTAGATACCTCAATTGGGGTTAGAAAGGATACAGCACTATACGGCAGGGCTGCAGATGGCTTGAACCGGCAACCCTTAGTCCAAATATTTAACCACTGTGTCATCTACTCCCTCAATGAAGGAAAGATGCCTAAAATATATTTTGGTAGTGTGGCTATTAGACGCCATCATTAACCTAAAGCCTCCGTCTCATCAGAAGAAGATGCGAAATACTGCCATAGGACAGTGTCGCATTTCACCTGTTCGTAACTCTCAGCTTTGACGTGCTTCCTCTGACGCAGTTGCTTTGCTACAGATTTGGGGAGCATCTGGTGCAGCAGGTCCTCGGCTAGACGCCGCTCCCTCTTTAGGTCCTCCGTCCTCTCCTTCAAGCTCCGCGCGTAGTTCTGAATCCAATCCGTCATCTGTTTGAAGGAGAGCAGCACTACTGGATAGATGAGGCAAGCGATGGTCAACAGGCAAATCTTCAAACTCAAGCTGGAGAGCAAGTCCCGTGATTTTTGCCTTAGTGCCTGTCGCCCCTTCTCCAGCACACATGCCCGTACGTGTCCAAGGCTGTCAATAACCGCCTGCCCCACAGGACCGAGAGCCATCCAAGTCTCCCAGGGCAGCAGTACGGGGGAGTCATGAGGCGGGGTCAAGTCCAGTCTCACGCTCATGTTCTCCATCCAGCATGCCTGGAGGTTTTCTGATACGTACTTAGCGAAAGACAAGGTGCTCACAGATTGATAAAAATAGTTCCGAAAACCTTCATCTGCCGTTGGCAGGGGCCCTTTTAGTTGACGACTGAGTTCCTGGACACCAACCAACAGTTTAAGTGACATTACATCGGCCCATGTTGCGCTATGCTTGACTCTTTCGATGTCCTCCTCTGGGTCTCCCCAATACCTCAAGAGTCTCAAAATAAAGACAGAGTAGATCGTCGCATTAACACCTATGTCGTCGGCATGCTCAGTCTCATCTACGAATGAGAGAATGTCTCCCAGTTGCGTACAAAACTCATTCGTTTCCGCGCTGCACGGAAGCCCCTGCGAGTTATGGGGGACAGGCATGTATTTGCAGAGGTGCACAATCACGGAAAAAGTATCAGAAGGTCGCCGAATACAGGGACCGCGTCCAGTCGCGTTGCTCCTCTGGTCCACACACGATTCCAACATGTTTTGAAGTTCTCCAATAAGCCCTAAAATTGTATTAGTTTTACACGACGTGAGCTCATGGAGTGCAGCCTCAGTGGCTCGCCATGATTCCAGGTTGGCGCTGACATCCACAGACACAGACCCCAAAATGGAAAGAAAGGAGAGCAGACAGGCGGTAAGAATACGAATGACCGTGCGGCTGCTGCCCGATCCCGACGAGGGCGAACACCTAAGGGATAGGAAGTAACGAAATTAGCAAAGGGTTACAGCGCGTTTTCACATTTCAGGTAGACCTATTTCCCAAACAGTCAAACGAAACAAAGTTAATATTCCATTACAAATTTAACAATCAGTCGAAAAACTAAACAATTATATTCTGATCTTGATTTTATTGCACTGTAAAACAATAATTCAATCATCTCAATCACAACGTGAGATAAGATTAAATAATTCTATTGAATTCTATTGAATTTAAAAAACTAAAAGGTAAACACCGTTTACAGCGTATCACCCGTTTTAAATTTCTATTTACCAATAAATAATAACGGATTGACTGTTGAAAAAAATTGTAAGGGCTATAATTATGATAAATAGTGAATATTTTAAACAAACAAACATGCAGCGTAGGTTAATGTAGCACTAGGTACTAAAATATCGATTTTTGTTGCAATTTTTAATATTATGACTAAGATTTTTTTAGGAGTAGTGCTACTAGAAAATATTTTTATATTTTTAATATAATGTATAAACTTTTAATAATATAAAACTGTAACACGCAACCCTATATAACTTCAAACGTTTAACTCTTCGGTAAGCATTTTAACAGAAATATTATACATATTATACGTATAAACAAAATATACGATGTGAATTTTATATTGTGTTTAAGCATAAAACAAAACAGAAAAACAGACATTTATCAAATGTATCATGTAGCTGCCGCTTGTTGTATTTTAAATCTTTAAACATAGCGATATAATATCCAAAGTAAGGACCAAAACAAACCATTACCTGCAGATTTCACAGTCACTCTCAGGCAGGCGCGGAGTCTTTGCTGTAGCTCTTTCTTTTGCTTTGCCTCTGCTTCGCTGAATTTTTGTTAATGTTCCTTTCAGCGAAGCCGAGGACAAGTTTTCAGAGGCGAAACAGTCCACTGAGGACATGAGATTCACCTTTACGGGTTGGAATATATGGCCGTAAAGAGTATTAACGTTTCTTTTGAATGGATGAACGGCCAGTTTGATTTGGATCATAGGCCTATAGCGTTCGCCCCCCCCCCCAGAAATAAATATTACCCAAGGACAGCCCGTCTGCTGTCAGGTGGCTGAGGCACACTTACGAACCCCCATAATTAGGCCTATTAGTAAGATGAAACGGGAACAGCCCGCGTCCGCCACTCCAGCATTTTATGTGAGGGATTATTATCGGTCAGGCAGGGTGAGTAATTATTATTACCTGTTTATAAATACTCACGTGTTGCTGTAAATATATAACACGATTTGCCTTATTCTCATGGCAAAACGCAATAGGGCCTATATAGTTAATAAAGGTTATTAAATAATGTATTCGGCAGATATTTACATGTATTTGTTTGTCGTGCTAGAATATCCAGATGTAGTAGAGAATGTAGAGAATGCAGTGTAGAAACATAATCACGGCACAGAAATGCGCGCAGAAACTTGATCTCTCACAACTTAATGTAGGCTATACGAAACCATTTATATGAGGGGCTTAAAGAAACAGAGAGGAGACACAGACAGGAGCCTTGGAGAACAATGTGGGGATTAGGGAGCAAAAAAATAAAAGACGCATGCAGGAAAGCGGAAAAAATAAATACGAGAATAAATGAGGGTGCAATCATTAAGATAAAATGTACCGACGTGGATAGATGTACTCATTAAAGTGAAAAAGATGCGAAGGTGGATGAGTAAAATGTACAAACAATGTAGCAATGTGTAGAAGATGCGCGGGTCATCGTGCCAGACACCGTAATGCCGCCTATGGACCGACGGTGCCGGCTAGCAGGCTCTGCATTGGGCGATGCTGTAAGAACTGATGGCAGCATGAATGATGGACAGGCAAAAATATTTCCTCATACAGCTTGGAGACAAATGCAGTCCTCCGTGCCAAAACAGCCTCTTGGAGCAGATGGGAGGATTTTCTCATGGTGACCCAGATCAGCAGTATTTTCTGATGAAATAGCTAAATGGACACACATAACACAGAGCAGGGACAACACCTGGCGTTTTAGGTCAGAATTCAGTGTGTAAAATGTTGAGAATGTAGAAGAAGATGTTTGAATTATGAGAGCAGTTAACCTTGACAAGAAACAATGTCATGTGCAGGGGTGTAGGAGGGACGTGGACAGCCTGGCAGAATCAGGGGCCCCAACATTGTATAGGGCCCCCAAAAATCTACTGTTGGGGGCCCGCTTGGTAAAATCTACCACCAGGGATCCTCCAGACAACAAATTCTCATACTCATAGATTAAAGAGGACAGGTTTGTTTCCTGAAGCCTTCTTAACACTACATTGTTCATAAGTTCTGTCATTTAATATGCTGTACATAATGTCTAGGTAGTAAACAAAAAGGGATGAGTTCATATATATACACACATGCACACACACATACAGTGGTATCTCGGTTCTCGGTTCACTAGAACTTGAATTTCTTGAAAGTCGAACAAACCAGTTTGACCTAGAACTTGATCTGAATATCAGAAGTCAAACCGTGAACGCTGAC
>JABFEA020000014.1:43524-56047 GCA_019775915.2 Cyphomyrus plagiostoma | reverse complement strand
AACATTTTTTTTACTTTTTTGTGTGTGTGTGTGTGTGTGTGTGTGTTTATATATATATATATATATATATATATATATATATATATAAAAATAAAGTAGTAATGGCTTCTGTTATAAAACCAATATATTTGCAATATCTTCACTGAATTAAGCAATTAAGCAGGTGTTTACTCGCAATTTCCTACACAACATAACCTACACAAATTAAATACACAGCAGTATCTTGCAATTCTGAAACCTCACATATAATAAGAGAGGTCAGAGTATCAAATATCCAGCTGTCATTTTGTCTGCTAAGCCACATGTCATTGCTGGTACGATGTTTTGTCTTCAACTGTACTGCAGCCAAATATGATGGAACACACAGACACACACACTACAACGCAAACACCCTCCTTGACATCACATCCAAAAATCCGCTTCAGTGGCTCATCCTGTATTCCAGCTCAGAGACAGACATTCTGTTCACACGCTCCAGTATTGCAGCTGCAGAACTGCCTCCAAGCCGATAAAGAAAAGCCTGACTGCTCATTGATTATAATGATGCTCAAGAATCACACAGCTACTTACTGAATGCAGTTAAAGTCTGACAACACTTACACGTGTGCTTGCCCAACCAGAAAAATAACTATTAAAAGTATTAATAATAAAAGACATTTCCAAACATCACACAGACAAAAACAACGTACAGAGATGCAGTGCATCAGTTGGCCATTGCAGGGAAATCACTGATTTTTCATATTGCCAAGTAAAAATTCTGTAATTTGAGTCAATATTTGACAAGAGGAAAATGTACAATCATTGCACCCATCCATTTTCCATACCAGTTTATCCAGAACAGGGTTATGACGGCCTTGAAGCACAGGGCACAAGGCAGGTGACACCCTGGGCTGAGATGCCAGGTAAAAATGATGAACAGAGGACAGGACAGTGGAAAGAACGCAGTGACTGAACCTTCTGCTTAAACTCCAAACTGCAGCTGAACTGCCAGTGTGGGAGGGATCCCTTTGCAAGGGGGCGTCCGACGGCTGTCACACACTGGGATCACCCTGTCAAAATGAGTGGAAAAGTTAGCAAGGGCGTTAATATTATCACTGCTTTGCCAGGAGACTCTGTACCTACTTATGTTTGTATACAGTACTAAATACTAGGGCTGGGCGATATCATATCGATATTAAATCGCACATGCACAATAATCACCAGGGCTTCAGATGACAGACAAAGCATTTGGCCGGACGCTGGCTTTTCGGTGCTATACGAACATTAATTTTCGCCCATAATTTAATAAGCGGATTAGTAGCATGGCTTAAATATTAATGAGATGCGTTTTGTGATACCCAAAAGTTAGTAATCTGTACAAACTTTGTTTCTTAAATTTGATTAGCGGAGCTGCCTACATAATACTGTTTTGGTATACTACAGTTTGGTATACTACGGTTTGTATACCTCAGTGCAATATGCACTGAAGTCTTGGTGAAGACAAACAGCCACAACATCTTTGAAAAGAGGAGATCTTGTGGATAAACAACGTAAAAAGACGTTGGCGGTGTGGTGGTACTTTTTGCAGTTCAAAGTCTGACACATTTATTAAACATAAGGATATGCCGAATTTATAATAATAATGAGTTTTTGGCGTCATACAAAGCCTCATTAATATTTTAGCCATACTACTAAACTATTTAAATTGTGGGCGTAAATGAATGTCCATATAGCACCAAAGCCCTGGTGATTATTGCACATGCTCAGCCCTAACAAATTACTTTTAAATACTTATCCCAAGTATGCTAATTTTGTACTGGTTAAGAAGTAAGTTTGAAAGAAAGTGGGTTTTACAGCCTTGTGGTTCGCAGTCAGTACCGTGTGTAATTCATCCAAACGGGACAGTGAAAGGCTGTCAAATTACCACAATCATTAAAGAGGCAACAATCGTGCAGTAAGTGCTTGTGTTAATTTAATCAAATTAAAAAATAACAGCACAAACCGCCTCAAACACAGCCTGATTCAGTAGATTATAGCTGAACACAGCAAACTCAACCCACTCCCAAAAGATACACGTAAACCCATCACCGTGACGACAAATCCACACCTTGATTTTTAAAGTGGCAATCCCGCACATTTTCACATTCCAAGAACACAAATAACCCAACAGCCTTCAGGATTAATGAACTGCTTATGCCATCTCATGATAGCTTTTCCAAGAAACTTACAGGGCCTGTCAGACATTTTGATTGTATCATGGGTAAAAAACAAAAAGACTGAATATGAGTCAATAAATGGTTCTTCTTAAACTGTTAGTTTGTGGGGGGGGGGGGGGAAATGGTAAAACATTCCCAACAGAAAACACGACACAAAAATGCTGAATGCCAGTACAAAACAATTAATGTGGTGCGAGTACAAGGCCTTGCACAAACAAGTAAATATTTGAAGGCTCTGTTGGACACCCGTTCCATAGATATCTCTCAGTATTTCCTGTTAAGGCAGCATTTTAAACCATAGCCTTCAAAAATATATTTACAATATTTTAATTTTGATGGAAAACTATTAATTTAATGAAATAAATAAATTCTCGTTCTAAAAAAGGAGAATCACTTTCTTGGATTTGGAAATATATTGGTGCTTTCAACAAAGTGATTCAGAAAGCTCTGAATTAAGTTGATTTAACACAGAGGGAAAAAATATATATTAGCAACCCTGGAAACAGAAAAACGCAACCAAATCCCAAAATTACCCATATTCACCATTCTATCCAAGTCAATTATCATTTGATCACTTATGACAGTTTGTCTGCTTAGATAGGACAGTGACAGCCCATGAATAGAATCTCTAATGAGTTCAGGAGTCCTAGATCACCAGGGATAGACAGACAGATATAAAAAGACACGTTACTGGAGGCTAGAGAGTCTCTGCTACTAGAAGAACAGAAGCGAAAGCAGCTCCGCGACCATCTCTTATACCTTGCTTCTGAAGAGGGGCTTAGCTCCAGGCCCACAGTACTCGTTGTAGATGAGTTTGAACAGAAAGAGGTGAAAAAGGGTGATGAGCGAAGCCACGCTGAACCAGAAGAGGAAGGGCAGTCCGGGGTACTGCTGGGCCATGTGCTCCTCGTGCGCCAGGATGGCCTTGACGTGCAGCGTGTGCCTGAGGTCCTGCAGGTGCATCAGGTCGGTGGAGATGTAGAGCAGGGCCGTGATTGGCTGGGTCACCATCACGGGGAAGGTGTGACCTTTACTCTCGGAGGTGAGCTCCACAGGCTCGTTGACGCAGCCGGCCTCACAGGCATACAGCTTGACGGGCTTCTCCTGGGGCTTGACGGACACGTGCAGGAAGGGCTTGCCCTCGGCATCCAGCAACACGGCCAGACTGATCAGGTCCTTGTTGTAGTGGATGCCACGCAGGGCGTAGCTGTTGTGCAGCACGTCGGGATCCGCCTGGAACTGCAGGTGGTTCTCCGTGAACTGCAGGCCGCCAAAGCTGAGCACCGCGGCCTGCATGATGCCGTGCGCCCCCGCCGCCACCAGCGCCTTGCAGCCACGCTTCTGCAGCGTCAGGTTCCAGAGCGTCACCAGCTGCAGTACCTGCGCCACACTGCTGACGCGTTCCGGCCACAGGTTCTCTGCATGCATGGTGGCATGGCCACTGAAGCAGTGGTCTGCGTAGTTCAGACTGGACTCCAACCTCTCGTGCTCCTCTGCACTGATCCTCCTGTCCAGCAGGGGTGCTGACGAGGCAGACAGGATGTAGTAGAGGGTGCTGTTCACGGTGTTGCTGGAGGGCGTGTGCAAGTCGGTGATCTTTCGCATTTCGATGCCTGGCAGGGTTTAACCACAGCAGAGAATGGAAAGTTCCTTAGTAGTGGAGTACTCCAGGCCTTTATTAAAACTCAAACTACTATTACAGATGCTCATAGAAATATTAAATGACCATTTACTTTTCCTCCCCTTATTCTTTTCACTTCATAAAGCTTTTATAATATACAGTACTGTGTGAAAGTCTTGGGAAGTCAAAAGAAATGTTTAAAGGTATTTATCTGAGAAGTGCACATTTGCTCAAAACAAAAATACTATTTCACATTAGAACATATGAAAATGCACAGTAACACAATAAAAACTATCAAGAACTTCTTCCCTTCTCCAAAAAGCTGGATGGCTAGATGGACACTGCTCTGGTTCCCAAACCTCTCACCAAAGGCACCTCGGCAATTGCATTTATTTATTAAATTTCACTACCTGCTCAATTAATTAGTTAGTTAGTTAGTTAAAGTCAATGAGATATTGGTTAGCTAAACAAGGTGTGCTAGCGGTAGCATCCATGAGTATATTGAATGGTTACTGTGGTTTTAGCAGAGGGTTTAAAATGGCTAAACTAACACTGACAGATATTATAATTTTACACTAACATGAAGATCACTTAAACCTCATTTTCTTTTGGACAGTGCTGTATCGCTAGACTGCAATGACCACCCCAAATGTTAAAGTAAACTGAAAAATCAATGCTAATGCTAACATTTAAGATCAAGGCTCACCAGATATGAAGAGGTCTGTCCAGGCCTGTCTGTGTTCCTGTATGAGGTCTTCCGCGTTGGCCCTCAGCAGCTCACTCATCTCTTTCTTTGCCGCATCTCGAAGCTTTGTGAAAGCTTCCTCTACCTTGGATGACTCCATGGGCTCTGAGGTGTAGACCGCTGACAGCACGTTCTCCACGTACTCGGACTTTCCTGCAAGCTGCAGGTGGCCGGGCAGCTTCTTGGTGGCCACAACCACAAGCACAATGTGGTTTTTCTCTGTCAGCACCTTGCCAAAGGACAGGATGAACTCGCGTTCCTCGGTCTTCTCCAGGCTGGAGGTGAACTTGCTCCCGTAGGAGGGTGACACGGACGACACGTCAATGTTAACCGTCCGTTCAGACGGGTTGACGATGCGGATCCTCTGGAGGAAGACATTGGGCCGGCTCCGGTGAGCGAGGAGCTCCTCTGTGATGGTGACGCACTCCCGGGCCGACACGGAAACGCAGCGGACGGACACCATGGAGCCCCTGTTAAATAGGATGACCCCAGAATGTACTTCTGCCCTCTTTCCCGGCACATCCATTGTGACCAGGGGAGAATACTCAGTCTGGTGAACTGGAACTGAGCTGGCCTGAGAAGATGAGGCCACCCACAGCCTGTTAGCGTCTATGTCTACCAAGAAGTGTCCGTTACTAACCACGGCTGGTACAGGGGTTTTACTCTGGGGGCCGATGACAACACCATCACCCCAATCGACATGTGGTTTCCAACTCTGCATGGCCGCACGGAGACAGAGTCCTGTTGCCCCCCCTAGTTCCCCTGAGTGACTCAAAAACTTCAAAATGCCATCAGAGCTAAGATACCAATAAAAAATAAGGAACAGAAGCACACCTATAAGAATCCTCCTGGCCCAACTACTAGACAACAATCCCGGCAGGCCCTTTAATCTCTGCTGAAGCCACATTTTAATTTATTCAACATGCAGAAGTTAGAAAAAACGCCTTGTGTCTTTCTTTGCGTTGTGTTTCACGGAGACAATATCAGAGAACTGGGAATCTTACCACCAAGAATTAGCCTGAAATTTTTAAAAAGGCAAGTGCATTTACAGTTTCCAGCGAAAACTCATAGCTAATTAGTTGCACAAAAACACCTTTCACTGACGACTTTCTTTACTGTTGCTAGTCTAGCTACCATACTTGAACCACTGAGCTTTTGATAAAAAGGCGAACACTGCAAATGAAACAAAATAAAATTACAATATTATGCCCACGTGACTTTCAAAGAAATATTATGCTGCTCTATATAATGAAAGCGAGGAGTCCACTGTTAACTTCAAATACACGCAAAATAAACAGACTTCAGCAGGTTTCCTAGCTAGCTCGCCAGACTGCGAAACATGACACATTCTACTTATCTCACATTTTAACAATCTTTGCGTCATCCATAATAACCTTGTCTTGTTTTAATTTCACTTTGTCGCATATTCAGCAGCCCTTTTCCTGGTCAGGGTTTGCTGTACCTCCATTATCCCCCCCCCCGATCGCACCAGTTCCTGTTCCTTGTAGTGCGAACTGACGCCTGACTGCCGTAAATCAGGTACAACATAACAACCGGAAGTCGGAAAAACTACGACGTAGTAATTTGCGACATGGTCGGCTGCCGTATTTTGATCATGTTGCTTAAATGGTGTACGTCGCTGGGTTCGCAATACCCAGCGGCTGCATGGGGTAGTTGAATGGGATATACAGAGATATTTCATAAATTGACCGATTCTTAAAGCGCGACAAAAATACTTAAAGGAGAAAAATAAAAACATCCGAAAGGAATCCCCACCCCGGAAAAAATAAGTAGAAGCCAGCCCGTCCGTAGTTCTTAATTACTTCTGTCATCGTACGTTCGTGGAAGTGTGTCCCTATATTTGGTCTGTTTTCATTTTAGGGTTCCCTTGTTCAAAAAGGTTGTGAACAGGACGGCTTTTTCTATATATGCAGCGTAGACTTCATTTTCTGGTATGACTGCGTAAATTTTATAACGAATAACTGGTTACTGTTGGTCTGTAGCATATCATTAAATGATTGGTAGTAAACAGCTGGCCACATCTGTTTGAAACAGTAGGCAGACTAGGTAGCATCAGCATCTGCAAATACCCTGTAACCAGTTCTCAGTCGCGTACGTGCTGTGAGTCACGTACAATGGGTAATTTTACTATTTAACCCATAAAATATTCATATGGTTGACAATATTTTTTTTTTTTAAAAAAAGAATGACAACACAATTGACAGTACTGTCTAAATATTTCACGTGAAATCGAGGTTTAGATTAAAGAACTAAAAGAGAATTGTTTTGCAACAATATTCACGGTTAATAAATGGTTAATGTAAATCTCAGAAGATATTCATCTCGTAAAATTCCATCATTTATTTTCTTGTTTTATATTTTTCATCTTGTAAAATGTTCCCTTAAGATCTCCAGAGGTGCTGAGTCGTGGGAGGGAGCCCACGCTTTTGCGTGCGAGTGGGGGGTGGAGAGCAAATCTCGGCTGGCTGTTAAGTTTACTGTACGAGAGTAACTTCGCTTTAAGAAAGGGAAAGTTGCCAGCAGACGCTTTTCTCCCCTGTACCCAAGGAAAGGATCCGCATATACCGACTTTTAAGGAATGCATACTACCATCGTTTCAGTTTGTGCGGTTATATCTCTAGCCTGTTTGCTTGGAGACATAAACTGCGAGCAACAGCCCTCAATACCCCAAGGTAAGGGAGCTTTTAGAAAAATCGGCCCTCCATATAGCCTAACTCTGAATGGGACGCAAATTGTAAACGGTGAAAACGCAAATAGCAAAAATAGGCCTGTCTTACACCGAGAGCATGCTGTGTTGGTTTATATGACTGCTTAAGTGGTTACAGTTATCTTATCACGGTCAGTATTTGCTTAATGTTAATCGGCGCCAGCAATATGTAGTTCTGGGCGGGTGCGGGCTCTGTTGTCATTTATGCATTGGAAATGTTTTAATATAGACCTCTAGGCGACACAATCGGCTGTTTCATAACTCAGTGAAGTAGATGTTGAATTGGTGAAGGAGAAGTTTTCCTGAGGTTTCCTGCGCTGCTGACGTGGACGGGATTGTTAATAACCCGGGTTTCAGAGCGGCATGCGGTGCGATTTCTTAGTGGCATTGTAAAGGAGAATAAAACCTGACTGTTTCGGTCATTTGCACTGGTGTTCAGTGGTCTGTACGGGGTGGTGGGTTAGAATGGGAGCGATGCACTATAATGCCGTCTGGACGCCTTTAATCTGTTCATGCATCAAATTCTTCCGATTATGCGCGTTTCTGTCCGAGGCACAGTTACATGTAACATTGTAGCTTTGGGAAGTTTATTGGACTCCACTGTCCGACCGCTTGTTTCAAACAAACCATAAAACCACTGGTGTAAATTTAAGTGCTGCGGCCGGACTCTTACATTCGTGATATTGCATGCAACTACGTTTCAAATTCCCAAAACGCCTAAACATTGTTGATTGAAATGTGTTTTTAAAAGAACATTGAAACTCTGCGTAAAATATATTTGGGGGTTAAAAAATACAACAGGTCGAGCAAGCGTGATATAGAATATTTATATTACGTGTAATCCCTACGAGACAAAAGGTAGTGAACAAGCCAGGTTATAAATAGAAAATGATTGAAAGGTATCCTGGATGATTGTCAATAAGGGAAGAGCCTGGGCGTACGGCTGATGCACGTACAAAACCTGGAAATCTGAGCCTGCTTTTAAGTGAGATATGAATTATGAATTTGAACTTTTTTTGCGTGTTTTCCAGGCAAACTCCTGGTTTTTACGGTAGCTACCAAGGAAACCGAAGGTTTTAAGCGTTTTATGAGATCTGCACGGTATTTCAATTACAGTATTAAGGTACGGTAAAATGATTTTCTGGTTTGCTTTTACAAAATGTACTGGTGTATTTGTGTGCCAGAGAAATCCATTGTTTTACATGCTTAAGGGTGTGACTTGTCGCAGTAATGTGGAGAGAGTTGTAAATGTTTTTATCCTTTTATTTTTGATTTTGGTCCTGAAGGTACTTGGTAGGGGTGAGAGATGGAGAGGCGGTGATTACATGTCTGTACCTGGAGGCGGTCAGAAGGTCCGGCTCTTAAAATCCGCTATTGAGGAGGTGAAAGAGGAAGACAAGATCATATTATTCATTGACAGGTGAAGGAGGTGTGATCCACTCTGTGGTCAGAACATGTTTTACAAGCCTGTTGTATAGTGTTTCAGTAAAGATCTATCATGAATTTATATTACTTTGGGCTTGTTAAAAAATAATCAACAAATAACCTTGTCCAATTTTAATACCGTTAAATATTGTGTATATATTGTAACAAAATCCAAAATCTCCAACAGGCCCGTTGATTAAACTGTAGTTGTTCAAATGACAATAAAGTTTTTGAATCCTTGAATCCATTTGCCCTTTGAAAATCCACAGCTAATTATTTTGTGTTAACGCATTACCCCCCCCCCACAGCTATGACGTGGTTTTCGCATCCGGTCCTCAGGAGATGCTGAAGAAGTTCCAGCAGGCCCAGCACAGGGTGGTTTTCTCAGCAGAGTCTGTCATCTGGCCCGACCGGCACCTGGAGGACAAGTTCCCTCATGTCAGGGAGGGCAAGAGGTTCCTGAGCTCTGGAGGCATGTGCCACATGCCTTTCACTTGTAAACGCCACATTGTTGCTTCAGGGTTGTCACAGCTACCTGTTACTGCAATTGTCCATTTCCCGCCTCTTTGAAGTTTGCCTACAGATTGCATAAGTAATGAAGATTGTGATCAAATCTAATATTTTGTCTTGTTGTTGGCTGTTCATAAGCTTTTATTTCACAAGAACTGACCCTCACTAACTCCCTTGAAAGCATCTGCCTTGGGTCACCTGGCTAAATATGCCGTCATCAGTCTGCTCTGACCTGTCCCTCTAGGTGACATTCTCTGTGTTTATGTTCTTCCTGCAGGATTCATTGGTTATGTGCCTAACCTCAAAGCTTTGGTCGCAAACTGGACAGGAAAAGATAGTGAAAGTGATCAGCTTTTTTACACCAAGATTTTCATCGACCCAGAGAAAAGGGTATTTTTTTAATTTTTAATTTAATTTATAGTTCATGAAAACCCACATTTTTATCTGATTTTATGCTCTTTTATGTTTTTTAATGTGAACTGCACATTAAAAAAGTGCTTCATTAGACAATATTTTCTATTCCATCTTAGCTGCATTTTAGGTGCTTGATATGGTAATTGATGTAATTTATGTTTTAAATATGGTGTGGTGAAAGTAATTTGCGTATAATAAATGTATGTAATCTTTTTTTCTTTCAGAAATCTATAAATATCACACTGGACTATAAGTGCAGATTGTTTCAGAACCTCTATGGAGCTCTGGGTAAGACTTTTATGTGTATTTTTAGCTGTTTAAATTCCATACCATAGCTTTTCAGTCGCACTTTCTGAAAACAGTAATTAGTAACCCGGGAGGAAAGTTGACAGGGAGAAACCAGGCTGGCATTCTGGGAGGAATTAGCACAGACGACGTACAAAGCTCTGCGCGCTCGGGAGACCTGGCGGGGCCCCCGTGCCCTCGGGACACCCGGCGGGGCCCCCGCGCCCTCGGGAGACCAAAGAGGCGCCTCCCTGCTTTTAAAGGCCCTCGGAATATGCACCCACCTTTTTCCATTTTCCCTCTTTCTCCTTGTGCTGACTACCCCTTTAAGACAGCTGTTTTTTTCCAATGAGTTTTCGTGGAGGTGGTAAACAGCGTGACATGCTAATGAGCCCCCGCCCCCCCCCCCCGTCAGTCCTTGGCTGCCCCGGCTGCGTCCGCCAGCAGTGAATGTGGTGTCTCCTGCATGTGGAATTTATGAGCTCCTGGGGAGATCTGCCTGATTACACACGGCATGACTGGGCCGGGGAGCGCAAGCCACCTCCTGTGGGCTTCACGGGCCAGCAGCGGGAGCCTGAGTACACGGAGGGAACGTGGCGCTCCTTTGAGGCTCCTCAAATAAAGTGGGGACCTGCTGAGGTCACAGGAACTTCCTGTGTCTGACCATCTGTTTGGCTCCAGAACGTAGACGTTGTAAGAGCAGGAGAGAAATGCTGACATCGACATTTACCTGACAGTACAAAAGGCCCCAGTTACACCCTCTCTCCCTACTCCCACAGAAGACGCTCATTTAGTTTTACACTGTAGACCTGTGACTTTTGCGGATTGGTTTCTTTCATCAGCTTTATTCAAATGTGCTATATTGTTTCAATTACATATTGTAACAGTTTAAATCATGATTACACTGAAAAAAATAGATCAGCTTTATATGAAGTTACATTTTGCAATTTAGGATCTTTTAGGTAAAAGTTAAACGAAGTAAATATAAAAATGGGGTTGTGAAAGTAATAAACTTGTAAAAAAATATAATATTAAATAATATTATGAAATATATAATACTGTTAGAAAATTTTAGCTGAAACCTTATTGAGAGGCACTGTGGTTTGCACTGACATCCTTGAGATCTTTAATGGACATTATTGTTGCCTTTGGGAATGAAGCACTGCACAGGATGTTCTGAACTGACCCGCCCTGCTATCCTGTGATCGGCCTTTAGATGAGGTGGTTCTGAAGTTTGAGGATGGACGGGTCCGGGCCAGAAACCTCATCTATGACACCCTGCCTGTCACTGTGCACGGCAATGGACCCACGAAGGTAAGTAGCTACAATTACACCCCTTTGCATAGTATCGAGCTATGGTTCTATGTTCCAGCCTTAGTGTAGCTTCCAGCGGGATTCTTGGTACGTCCATTATGGTATTTTAACATTTGCATTAACTGGATATCCATTCATTTCATCACTCTATATATTTATGTATTTTTCCATCTCTAGTGCATGTTGTGTGATGCGTGACATAGCAGTGGAATGCGGCTGTGTTTCAGCTCCAGATAAACTACCTCGGCAACTACATTCCCAAGACGTGGACCTTTGAGACTGGGTGTACCATCTGTGAGGAGGAGCAGAGGCCGCTCTCCGGGCTGAAGGTGGCTCTCCTTTTCGCAGTGTTCCACAGCTCTATTGTTGTGAGCTGAGTGACTGGGTTCAGGTCCCAGGAGAGTGTTTGCTGTCCTGCAGGTTGTTTGGTCTGATCCAATTGGGTCTAAGCTTCCGGGTCATATATACTGAGTGCATGAAAGTGAAAGTTGGGTAGCATTGGGCTGGAAGTGTGGAGACATGGACAGGAGATCAGAGAACATTGAGAAGAGAACAACACAACTACATTTATTAAATGTGTAATAAACGTTATTCACAAGTAGCTTTTATTGCAGCAGTATTGAATGGAAGATGCTTTGGGATAAAGTACCCATACACCACACACAGACACACACACAGACACACACACAGACACACACACAGACACACACACAGACACACACACAGACACACACATACACACCTTCCTCACCACATCTGTTTCCTGTTCGACCCTCCTCTTGATATTTTAACAGAGCGTAGTTAGCAGTTTGCTAAGCTTTTATGTTTATTGTCAGTTCTGTAGTAACTTCCGCACAGCTGACATTTTGTGGTCCGGTTCATCTTGCTTGTTATTGCTATCGCTGACGTGAGGGTCGTGCAAAACTCAGATTGCGTTAATTGTGTCCCACCATTCACAGATTGGAACTGAATTGGCCATGCCCCACAGGAAGCTGAATTTGAATGACTGGAAAAAGAATAGAATTCATTCCAGCTCAGAGAAATGCTAAATAAATGCTTAGTAAATGCTTCGCTGGGGTCGCCAAGTGGACCCCCTCCCCTCCAAACAAAATGGCAATGCTGATACAATCGCGATTTATTGCGATACATATGACTTTTTGTTGCATTTACTCGGCAAAAGATCTTCAGAGGTTTTATCATTCAGGTTGCAACATCCATCCATCCATTTTCCAAACCGCTTATCCTACTGGGTCGCGGGGGGTCCGGAGCCTATCCCGGAAGCAACG
>JABFEA020000014.1:0-16712 GCA_019775915.2 Cyphomyrus plagiostoma | reverse complement strand
ACCCAGGCGGAGACCGGAACCCGGGTCCCAGAGGTGTGAGGCAACAGTGCTAACCACTGCACCACCGTGCCGCCCCCAACTGGAAACTTGTGGTTCTTGATTTAATGTAAGTAGGCCTACCCCAACCAGGTACTATTTACAAGTAGTCTTGTCTAAAAGAAACGCACTGAATGTAATTACTTCCTCCCAAAGTCCAAGACCCACATAGCCCAGTGCTCCCGAGTAAGCTGGTCCCGGCCCCGTGTTTCCCACCGCCTCCTGGCGTCCGGAGGAGGTTCTCTCCAGCGGCCTCCTTACCGCAGACAAGCAGCGCTCCCGCAGCAATGACGTACCTCTCGATATTTAGATCTTTAAATTCTGAGATTCTTTGTGGAATGAGAAAGTTCTCTCTGGCCACGTTTCTCAGCTCATAAACGTATTCCATTAAATAAGATTCCCCCCCGGTAAAGTTTGTTAAGAGCAAATAAACACATTGCTGTACTCCATACTAACCCGACTTAAGCTTACTTTTCAGTACATTGTGTTATGGCCTCATCGCTGCTTTCTGTTGATTAACATTTATTTACCGCTCAAGGGTGGTTAATTAAATACGAAAGTAATGGTATTTAATGTCAAATCTCCCAGCGTTGCCAGCTTGTTTTTAAAAGTCATTTAAAATGAATATTCTCTGCCTTAAATTATTCCGTGGCGCTTGACAGCTGTCAAGTGGTGTAAATTATAATGTAATACTTAATTAAAGAAAACCAATTAAGGGATTTTTTAATTAGGAAGTTAGTGTTGCATGGCAGAGCTGAAAAATGCGCGAGGTGCTAATGAAAACCTAATATTTGTTCAAATTTTTAAATTTAAACACGTGTGTGGGCCCCCGTCGTGAAATAGGCCTACGAGCTTCAGTGATTTAAATGCAACGGTTCATTTTTATTGAATTTTTATTTTTATTGAACCAGGTATATATTTTCTTCGCGCTGTGGCACAGTGGTAGTCTGTCCTGGAGTGGATCGCAGGTGCTCCAAGTTGTCCTGCCCGTTTTCTCCGTCTGCTTTCATTACCCCTGCATGATCAATCAGGCAGATCGCTTGATGGAGAAACAATGGAGGCCAGATCTAAAGGGAATTGTCTCCGCTGCCGTTGTTTCATTTTTATCACACACCGATCAGGCAGCACAGCACACCACGGTATATTTCGATTGATTACCAGGCTCAGGCTGCTGTAAAGAAGCAAAACAAATTTCTTTACGTGTCATAACCCTAATTATTGTTCTACCCATTACCTGGAATGCTACTATTCATAACCCTGACGTTGGACCGTTCAAACAGTAATTAAGCTAGTAACAAACTGAGGACCACAGTGCCACTCCTGTGTCCCAGAGCTCATTTGCATGTTAATTATCATTAGCGGCCGGAGAAACTAGTCTTGAACAGCTTTATTAGCAACTTAATCATTTTCTTCTTGTGTCTCAGTATAATGTTAGAGGCCTCGGGAATGTACTTAATCAGATTAAACGTGGCTTGCTGTGTTGCAGTTGCAGCTGTGAGGTTTAGGGGTCAGTATTACTAAATAATGTGTTTTTTAAAATCCGTTCATTCATTTACCCCTGCTTAGAAGATGAGCAAGTCTTGCCATAAACATACACAGACTCTCTCTTTTAAATATACATTACTGAATAGTTTTTAATTCGGCCTTTTGCGCCTTTGTATATTTCATATAAATGTAATGTGCTCTTTTTAAAATGTCTGTCTCTGCTTTCCTTCAAAGTATAAAAACACATTCCTTAGGTGACTCTGTGAATCCAAATCATGCTTAATTTGCGAATGTCTTGTGTACTAATTCCCTACTGCATAAAGATAGACTGTAACCTTCATTGCGAAGTAATATATTTTCTGGGACAGGTTACGGATCACCGCGAACATGTGGACCCTGCGTGCACAGATGGATAACATGAATTATTTTTTATATAAAAACAATTGTTTTTTGTCACTGGCAAGTCGTGCACTACCGCGCCTGTGCAAGTACGGTATAACTTCTAACTTCTATATTGCAAAATGTATCGCACTGACACAGCAACGTCTTGTGCAATGATTTGCCAATACTTCCACCAGAAGAGGGCAACAAAACACAACAATTTAGAGTTAAAAGTTAAACGTTAAGTTCCATCTTGTGTTTAACAAGGATGGTACTCAACTTGTAACATTTATTCTACGTTTTCATATTAAACGACTGTACTGTCAAAAGTAATAGAATAATGACGAGCCGCGCTGTAATAATTAATACAAGTTTATAAAAATTTAATAATTTAATTGTAATTCAAATACTAATTATGTACATTTATTAAAGGGTAAATATATTCGTGAAGTTTAATTAATGTGTTCGAATAATAATAATCGGTCCCGCCATCCCCCCAAAATTTTTTTGTCATCGTCACCATTAATGGTACGAACAGAAACAACAATAGCAATGAAAATACGTATTTTTTGTTTCTGTAGTCGTAATTTTATGATTGTCTGTATGCATGTTCCACATTTCTGCAGTGTAGAATAGCAAAACTTACTTGTATACTGCTACTTTAACCATAAAATGTAAGTGGCGCGTTAAAACATTCCCGAGTAAATGAAACGTTGTACCTGTTTATGAGACAGTCAACCCAGTATAATTGATTAATTCCCAACCCGAGAATTTGTGAAGTAACTAAAAACAAATTAGGGGAACTCTAATTAAATAAAGGCCCGCTGTTGAAGGTAGCCTTTGCCCGAGATTGTCCCATCAAGCGCGAGACAGGGTGAGTAATGTTTTTATTTTATCACTAACTAGAATAGTAGGTCCAGCGTCCGAGAGTGTAATTGAAAGATAACAATTTATTCTTCATTCGATTTTTGCTGAATATAAAGATTAGCAACGACTTTCAAGAAATGAAACTGGGAGTTTTGTAAGGCAAATTGGTCTCGCACAATGGTTCGTTATAATGGTCTTCATCGATCCGCCGAGTCGCTGTGTTTCTCGCAGTATCTCCCGTACAGTCCCATTGCATTCATTCTCTGCAAGTGGGAAATGGAACCACCAAGCACAACAGATCCCTGCTGCTAAAACTTGGCCAAATTTGGCTGCAACTATGTACTGATTTGATATATTTATACGACGTTTATGAAAATAAATGGGAGGTGTAGGCCAATTTATTTGACTTGTGGCATAGAATACATTGTTTCCGAATATCAGATGTTTGTTTTCATTTTTGTATATTGTTTTGCAAATTTCAGTTATGCCCGATACTTTGTCATGTACGTCGCCCTGCCGGTATGCTAGTGCTCAGAAGCCAGAACTCTTGACTCTAATCAACGAAATATGATGACCGGGTTTTCGAGAACATAGTTTGGAAAATAAAAATTGCTGCTAATGTATTATTAGAAGAAAAATGCTAATGCAAATTAAAAATGATGTTAGGTAGACCTACACTCCTTGCCAGATGTTTAAGCGTAGACCTATATGTCAAACCCCCCGCCCCCCATCTTTCAGCCTCCTCGACTATTAAACTAATAGAAATGGGGGAAATTCTAGAAATTACTAATATTAATGTTAATTTATAACATCCCGCCGGCTTCAGAAGGAGGAAATAATTTAAGCAAACTAAAAACAGTTTCCATAAGAACACAAGACGTCATTCATCGTGCTTTTGTTTTTGGGTCTATGTGCTTTAAGCTTCGCTAGACGCGGTCTGTCTGTTTCCACCGTAAATACTTAATAAACCCCAAAGAACTTTTTTTTTTTTTAGCTCCACCTCCGAAGCCATTTGCTAATATCAGTATATGGGGAGAGTAAGGGTTAGGGTTAGGGTACACCTCGTGTGAAGTTAGGGGCGCATGTTTTTCTTGACAGCACAAGTTCTAAATAAGCTAAGGCCGTAAAAATTAGGTTCTGTTTACCCAGGTCATATTAACAAATGCACATTAAAATTTGAACATTAAATGAATTAGTGGCGCAGTAAGTCATTAAAACACTGATATAAGGCATTGAATTTTCCTTCAGCTTGTTTGCATATCTTGTTTCGTCGCCTTCAATTTCAAAGTGACCGCCGTCTTGATGTATAACGTCTCTCTTCTTTCTTACCCTGAAAGACGATATGGTGGGTTTCGCACTAAGCCGCCGAAGCTCCAAAGACGAAAGATGCCTTCTATACTTCCATCTTCTCAGGTATTGCCATTAACACGGAGACCGTGTTTACTTTAACAGTAGTTCTGGCTAATTTATACATAATGAAGGCAGAATGATACAAGCCCCACAGAATAAGGATTTGAAACGCATTTGAGGAGGGATTTTCAGCAGTTCCCTTCTTTGAAGTTTAAAGTACCAGCTGCGCGTGTTCACTTGTCAGTGGATAAAAAGTTGTACGGGTAATAAAACGAATGCTGTCAATTTAATTCGCATTTATATGTGATTTGTTACATCTGTGTGCAGAAACCGTACAGATGTCACAATTGCACATATGAGAGCGTAATACTTTTACGGGAGCACGAACGCTGAGATCCATATTACGCCTCGCGCTTTTTCGGAGGCATTATATAGTCCAGAATAACGTCTTAGTTTTGGACGCCAACAGGTGTGGGTTCCCCTTCCAGACCCACTAAACCTTACATGGCTTAATTCTGAACAAATGTCACCTTTAACTTCTCCAGGCTGTAGTGCTTTTGGCACTCATTCTATCTGTACAGCGCGCGGTCGCTGTACGATCCCCACCCTCCAAACATACTCTGCCATGGCGTAGTGTTAAGAGCAGTTTATGTTACAAATGTTACAGGTCTGAATTTGTGGTTTAACTGAGTCACGGGTGAGGGAGAAGGACTGCTCAGCGGTGGTATGAAAACGAGACGGACAATACAGCTTTCCAAAATGTAACCGAGCCCTGCACATAAATTAGAGGAACAAACATTTCCATAGTTGCAATGCTGTCCCCAAACTTAATTGATGCTGACTTCCGTAAAACATGCACGACCCTTCACCTATCCCATTTTCATATTATCAAGGAATGGTTATTTTAAATACATTCTCTTTGTATAACTACCTTATCCATATGCCTGAAGTGTTGGTGAAATAGACTTTGAGGCAGCCGGGTAACTTACAGCCAGCTTCGACTGCCTCTGTGGTGCTGAGTTGACCCATTTTTGTAATGCGTACGATATAAGTATGACTTTCAGTAACTGTTTGAGAAGACAGGACACTAGGAAGTTTAGTTTGGACGTGCAGACGGTAGGAGTTGTTAACTGCCCATAAGCAGCTGTGTCAATACGTCTGACGGTGTCTCTCCGAAGTTATAAAGACGTGCTGAGAAGCACTTTTCAGCATGCCGTCCCTGGGACAGGATGCCAGCGCTCCTGCCTCATTTCATGGCTTCTCACTCCTCACCTCGGCCTTGTTTTGAAATGCCCAGGTTCCTCACTTCGGGTCTTTAAAGCCCCGGTCATCCCCGTTAAGATGTCCATCTGATACCGCGATATCGCTTGAGTCAAACTTTAGGTTTCGCAGTAAGACACGTTATTTTCCATCCATCCTCCCATCCATCTTCCACACGTTTATCCGGATCAGGGTGTGTGTGTGTGTGTGTGTGTGGGGGGGGGGGCTTTATTATATTATTTCTTTCTTCTCTAATCTTCTTTTCATGTATGGCTTAATAAACAATTTTAGTCTCAAATTAGGACGTTTTGTATGGGAGGTTCATGCATGCAGTCCGCTGGAAATATTGTAACCTATTCATCACCTAAGGAAAATGTACTTTTTCATTTTGCCTGAGACGTTATGTCCTTCAACGGACGTTAGATTTTAATGAATATAATCTGGTCATTTCTGGTTCAAATTCATGGTTTAAGTTGACATTTTATATTTAATATCTCAGCCCTTTTCTGAGCTGTACTGCACCTTTCCGCGCCTCAGATCTTTATTCGTGTCTGGTTGGCTGTGTCTTTTCAGCGTTTCTCACTTTGATCTACGAACTTGTGCGCTGTAAATGCAATTATTGGTAGTAAGTTCCTTTTTACAGCAAGTGCATGATGCAAACAGATGCCTGTCTTTTAAAATCCATTTGGTGGATATTGGCTTATTTTATCACTATAGGGCCCCCCTGCTTTTCGGTATCCTTATAGGAAAGAGATGTAAGCGTAGGCAAAGCACAGGTGATGTCATACTGGTCGCTCCTGTGCCCAGGACTAGACTCTCATGTCTAGCCTTCGGGGGACAAAGTTCCCTTTATGTGGGACTTGCAATGCCCCAAGGCAGAAACGGAGACGCGATTGACAGTAAAACTTCCCGTAACTGAAACCACATGGAGGGGGCTGCAGGACGCGCCATCCGCGGCCGATGGAAGCCGTTGTCCTGTCTGGGAGCGGGAAACGTTGGATGGCGGTGCCTCCCTCTTGTTCATGCCTGTCTGCTTCGCATGTATCAGGAAGCCAAAATGAAGAACAGATTCGACCGCGCCAATGATGTGGAGAAAGGGGGGAAAGCGCTGGTTGTGCACGTTTTAGCCACTGGGTTAAACACACTCTGCACAGCTCTTTCTGATCTGTGTTTCTGCGCGTATTATGTACGATTTATTATTGTTTTTCAACCAGCGTTAAAAGCTCCGTAATCTTTCTCACCACACTATAAGTGATCGGTCTCTTTTTCAACCGCATGGCTACTATAAGACTCTTCAGCAGCCCCGATATTCAGTAAAAACATTCTGCTTATGGCAAACGGTCGGTTTTCGGTGTGAGCTAATGCTAATTTCACCACAGCTTCATTTTAGGATTTATCTCCTAACAGCTGACTGCAACTTAAAACCCATCGCGGTGAAATACATGTTTCACAAATGCATGCCGGTGACTAGCAGCCCACCCCCCCTTGAAGACACTTTGGAGGTAGGAGAAAACACGTGTGGTGAACAAATATCACGTCTGGACCTTTATCTCAATTTTAGTTAACCCCTTGTCTAAATTACACACACACACATATGTATAGATTTTTTTTTGCACATTGCTTTTTTCATTGCTTTTTTCTACAAAGTGGACATTTCACGCCTGTTCACACATCGCGGCCACGTTCAAAATCCAAATGTGTCTGCAGACAGAAAGTCTGCTACAGTACACAGAACTGTTACTGCTGTCTGCGGGCAAAATCATTAACAGATTTCTGTATAAGACAAAGAGCGACGGCGTTAAGGAAACGGCAGCGTTGCTTAATGTCATTCACGTTTCCTTATTGATAAAAAAACTGAGACACACGCCTTGGTGTTTAGCTTTTCCATATGTGGGGGGTTGGGGCTAATTCGCAGCGTGCGGCGCCGTGCAGATAAAACACGGGCACCTGTGCCGTTTAAACGGCTACAGACACAGAGACTAAAGTCAAGCCCCCCACGTGAAACTCTAATTGGATTTTTTCCCATCCCCTATATTTAAACATTGAAAATGCCTTCGTTAGTTACACTCTGGGGAGGGCTGGGCCTTTCCTTTCTCCTTGCCCCGGAGGGGGGGGTGCCGTCTTTATGATTCAGTTATTGCATCTGAGATGCTTCCACGCACAACTGAACAAAGCTTTGAGGTTATTCTGCCCGCCAGGTCGGTACAATGTGTAACTCCGGATGTTGGCGAAGGCCGCGCGCTTTTCAAGGCTGCCGATAAAGCGCCTCTGCAGGAGAGAGAGCTAATTAGGAGGACAGCGTGCCTGTTAGCCATGCATGCACTTACAGTCAAGTAGGTAACAGAATTTAGACCTTTTAGCCGCGAGCCACGGTTGAACCGCTGACCTTGGGGCCTGGCTAAGTTTGTGTTGCCTAGCAAGCAGCTTGCTCTTGCTCGGTTGGGGTGGTGGTGGGGGGGTAAACAGTTTTTCATTTCCTCCCCATTCCACCCCCCCCCCCCCCACCTTTCCACAGCTCCAGTGCGACAGAGAGCCTCACGAGTGCATCTGTTCACAGCAAGACCCTGCAGCCATATCCACCCACACATGCCTGCAGTAAAGGAGAAGAAGGAAAAAAAACCTTCACATCGACATTTTAATCAGCTACACTTCTGTAAGAGTTACAGCCCGGGGGGGGGGCGATGCCATGTTGGAAAAGAGCGGCGTGGATGCTGGAGTGTGTGGGCGCGTTGGGGGGGTGATATGAGGGGGTGGCTGCCCACCCCCACCTTGGATGGACTGAGCGAAGAGCAGGGAAGGTGGACTGTGTTGTTTTTAGGGGTCTGGCTGCCCCGCTGTGCCCACACTGCCTATCACACATTCCGTTCAGTCCGTCTGAGGTATATACAGAAACATTTTAATTAGACTGCAGCTATTTCAGAGGTGAGCTGCTGACAGTTAATGTTAGTAAAGTACCTGTACGATCATTTGTGGAGGCGGGGACACTGAAGCTTTGGGTCCCTCTGAAGCTTCTCGCCAGCTGGGCAGGAAACATTATCTGTCATTCAAAGCTGCAACAGACGAGCACCTTCTAGAACAATCTATGTATTTTAAATGCCTATTACTAAAGGATATTTATATGTCCTATTAATAGCATAAAAAATCAAAATTTTACTTTCCAAGACCATGGTAAATTTACCCTGCAAAAGTATTTTTCCCTTTGCAAGAAAAGTACTCGACACTCACTAAAACTAAACAGGAAGATAAATAATTAGCAGGGTAACTGTAATCTTTGGAGTTTATGGTCAGCGGATGGTGGGAAATGGGGGGAAAGTGATGTTTTAAAATGAATTGATTTATATACATATATAAATTATTAATATATAATATCTCAACACCATCCATTTATCATTTAGAGTTGAGGGGGGAGCCTGGGGTATACCTTGGGTGGGATACCTGATAATATAAAGTGATGTATTGGTATTATTATTACTATTAAATATATACTTCATGCAAAAATTGCAATTAGCACAGTAAGTTCTTATACAGTAGGAATTAATGTTTTTCTCTGTGCTACGATAGTGCATGTAGATATTTATATGCAATTAATTTTGCCTGCATGGCAGGTATAATTGTTATATTTCAATCAGTTAAACAATAATTCTGTTTCCTCTCCACAGGTTTTTAAGTCAAAATCAGGTAGCTACCAGGGGATACTGAGATCCAGAAAAGACCAGTCAAGTGAAAATCGATGTAGAAGACATTTGACCGTCTTAAACCTCAGCTTTGCTGAACTTAAAATGTCAAGGACATGAACACACACACACACACACACGCGCGCGCATACACCCACGCTCGAGTCGTACTCTGAAGTGTGGCATAAAACACTTCAGCAGTCAGCTGAGGTCTAAGTATTCTTCTAAGTGTTCTTTGCGGTATTAAATGTCATTTTTACTGCTTTTACTTTCCATCGTGGGATTACAGCATTAACTACCTCAGGGTCCTTTTTGTTTTTTTGTGGACGGTTCTTCTCTTGCATGCAGATGTTACATTTGACCACAGCGCGCTAATCATGAGGAAGCAGGAGCTTCTGCTGAGGGGCCCTGGGACACTTCAGCCACTGGGGGGGGGGCGCCTGAATGCTGAAAAGCCGCTCGGTCCCATTCGAACCCCCTTAATTAAACAGGATGTATGCCTATCATTGCACCTCAGCTTCAGAAAGCTGGTGCGGACAGTTAAGGTCTGACCATAGGAATCCCTAAGAAAATAAAATCAAATGTATTTTGTCCCCTCCCTCCGGTCCTAAAACCAACCTGAATCCCTTAAACGCTTCCATCTCAAATTCTTCCTTCAGTCTGCCAGTGACATACCTTCAATGGCAGTCCGTCCAACATAAACACAAGAAGATATTCTTGTGTTATTGCTTACACAGTACCCCCATCCCCCTCCGACCCAGCCACTTCGTGCCCCCCCGCCCCGCACCCCATCCCCGTCTCTACTTCCATATTCCGAATCGCCAATCCCAATCTAATTTATGGAATATTTTGGAGGTAACTGTATACGTCGGTGGCGATGATAACATCTCCAGCCCTCCGTGACAGACAGGAACTCGGCAGTGCGCAGTTAATAACATAAACTCCCAGGAAAGCCAGTGCTTGGCAGAAGAGCAGGGAGCGAGTGAGTAAGGCAGCACCAGTGTACGAGGGGGGGTAATTGGGACCATGTGAACTTCCCTCAGCACTGGATTAGGGCAGGAACGGAACTCTTGCCCACTCCCCCCCCCCCCCCCCCACTGACGATCACCTCCAATTAGATGCGCTCTGGGCAAGCGAGATGGATGGGGGGGCAAACCTGGTGAAAGATAGGAAGGAGGAAAGGGGAGTGTGTCACGTCTCCCAGAGGCCGGGCCTCTGTTCAGGTCACGTCCGTGTGGTGCTAATGGAAGGGCATGAAGACAGAGGCCCAAGAATGTCGCTTACGTGCACGCATTATGTAAAGGAGCACTGTGTGGTGTGTGTGTGTCTGTGTGCAGTCGTGAAACGTGCGCTCACTCGTGTCAAAGTGACTCCACATGTCTCACCACACCATAATAGATGATGGCACTGGGAGCTGCTGCTCTCCATGGCAGCACTGGTGTGGATTTTAGAGAACAAGCGGGGCATTGTGAAGGGTTGCGTTCAGCGCCTCTGCCACTCAGAGCCAGTACATCTCCTTAGCTTGAGACGGCCATGCGTCTGGTAGCCGAGGCTGGCCTGTGACCTCAGGAAGTGGCAGAGAGTGGCTCCGTCGTCACCGTGACACGGCGTGGCCACATGCCGTGTGCATCCCCCTGCATTTTTGGACTGGCGTCTGATTGCGTGAATTGCGAGGTTATTTACCGTCGGCCTCGCCGGTGTGCCTGCGACTGGGGTGGTATTCCTCAGGCCCAACAGCTCACTCTGCGTTGTTAAGGAAGTCGTTAGAAGCACATAAACCATGAAGATGGTGTCAATTAGTGCGAGGAGCGTGGGACGGAGGCCAGGCACTCGGAGTCTGGCTCTGCACCCGGCCTCCGCATAGTCACTCTGAAAACGCCGGTCCGTTCCACACCTCGAACTCTCCGGCAAACTTGACTCAGTCGCCATAGACCGCGAGCCGCCGCAGACCACCAGCACGACGGGGCTCATTAGAACAGCGGGCCGGCCACATCGAGCAGCTTCACGGCTAATTAGTCGGCCCAAAATGCACGTGTCAGGGAAAAAGGAACCATTTATCCCTCAGAGTTTAAATTGGCGTCCGTAGTGACGTTTCGGCAAAGCGGGACAGGTTAGCGGCATGCAGGGACAGGCGGCTCTGGGATCGAACGCCGCACGGTGAAAGCACACTCGCCTGTACCCTCCAGAATAATCAGAGACGGGCGTCTGAAAAAAAAAAAGCAAGAGGAGCGAAATCGTGCCTCACCTGGCAGGTCTGTCACGCCAGCGGATCTACGGTTATGGTGTCTGACAGGGATGATTGATACAGGTGGACCTCGCCTGATGGGCGTCATAAACAGAGCCTAACAAAGGCCTGCTTCATGCTGCTGACTCCAGCCACGTGGGGACCTTCGTAAGTTCCACCGTAGGGCCCCTCTGGCTCTTTGGTTTTTGTTGGCTGGCGACGCGACGCTCGGATTGTTTGCGCTTCTTTATTTATTTTCTGAATCTATATATATTTTTTTCTTCTTCATAAAATTATAGAAATTCCCGTGTTTTCTTTTCAGCGTCATTTAGCTTAAACCGTGTGATTTATGAAGCCGCCTGCCCTAATTCCTGCAGCTCTCCCCTTATTAGGCCCGTAAGCGCTCTCCCCAAAGCGCGTGACTCTGCCTGCCGCGGTCACCGGCTTCAAAGGGACACTTGGCCGCCAGAGACACCGCAATTAACCGCGCAGATCCGCCGCTTCCGCTGAGCAGAAGGATAGTAGCAGAGTCTCTTCTTCAAACGGGCAGATGAGTGCGGCTGTTTCCCTGGGTGCCATGACACGTATGATGTATAGGAACACGCCACATTCACCGATGCGTAAATATGATGTTAGCGCATGTTCGCTTTCTTTGACTCCTGCCCACCCCCCACCCCCCCAGTGCTACTGGAGCAAAAATGAAAGTCAGGGGTTTCAAGTGTGCGAGGTCACAAGCCAATGCTTATTGCAAGCTCCCATGAGGTAATTATGTGTTTGTGTTTATAAGCCGACACTGACTCGCCATATTATACCTCTCCCTTTCTCTTCTCTATACAGCTCTCTCTCTTTCTCTCCCTCTCTCTACCCTCCAGAATTCCCTTCTTTTGCACACCAGTCGTCTCCCTCTGGGAAGAGGTGCCGGCAAAGCTGGCTGGGCTATACATCTCTGTCAAAATCTCTATGAATAAATTAACCTTTTAAAGATTAGTGCACCCTAATACCGCAGGGTTTTTTTAAACAGAACAAACACTGAAAAATGTTTTGTCAAAGCCCCAGCAAGTTGGTGTCAGCAGCGTCATGGAAACTTTAAAGGCACAGACACACGTTTTTTTTATTATTATTATTTCTCCCCGCATAATGTCTGGAAGCTTCCTTTCCCTGTCCTCATTCCCAGTTTCACTTGCATGTTTCAGGCCTGTACCTCTGAGGGATTTTTCGTCAGCTATAAAAACAAAAAATTTACCATCGACTAACTGTAGCTAATATGTATGGCGACTGTAGCTAATCCTAAATTATTACTAAGCTAAATTCTGCCCTTTCATCAGAACTTATCGCTTTACAGTTTTTTAATTTTTTTTTTTCAAAAAAAGGTGCCTAGTGCTTAATAGATTCTGATCAATGTGTTATGTGCCATAATATTTTATGCTGGTTAATACTTTTATGTCATGCTGTCACCAAGAAAATTTTTCATTCTGCTGGTTACTTTGAGTTTTCCAGTCGTATGTGATGCTTTGAGTTTTCCAGTCGTATGTGATGCTTTGAGGTTTCCAGTCGTATGCGATGCTTTGAATTTTTCTTGTCAGTCTTCACATTTAGTGGAGAGTGAAATCAGTTTAACGCAACAGAGTTATGGAAATAATCATCAGTGTGAGGACTGGGAGGAAGAGTGAGTTGATAAATCCTTTTGAAAAGTCACACGCACACCTTGGTTCTCACCACACTCAGGGACACTTCAGCAGCGCAGGTATATATTCCCGACAAGCCGTGATTCATCAGGAGGCAAAGGCATTTTTAGTTTGTCCCCCGCAAGAGAAGGAGGAATCAAATTTTATAGACAATTTAAACCTTGCAGTTTCAGCAGCTTAAATATGTTTCCTACAATATAATTCAACATAACGCTGGGACATTGGCCAGGTTTTACAACGAAGGCGATTCTTGTGGTTCCCTTGTAAAACTCCTCCAGCAACAGAAAGATATTCTCCTAAACTGGGGGGACATTGGACTTGCCCCCTCCTCCTCCAATTGAGGAGGTTATTTGTACTCAGGGTTGTACCTGAAGCGTGTCCAGATACCTCCAGGCAAATAAGCGTGTAGGACCTGAAATGATACTGTATATTCTGTACAAAAAAAGACGTCTTCTTTGTTATTTAGGCATATTGGTAGACAGTGACCATGATGGAGACAGTCATTCAGGTGTCACGGGGGATGGGGTTGACAGTTGGGGGGGGGGCACCTTCATATTCATTTTTGTGCAAAGCCTGTTTTATTATCATTTCTGAGCCACAGCGGTCCCTTGTTGGTGGCTATGCTGCAAGCGGCCGCCGTGAATCACCGTAATTAAGAGGAGCAGCTTTTAGGTTAAAATTACTCACTGAAAAATAAACTGCTGCTGCGTACTGGTGTGGGGGGGCGTGCTGTGACATGGATTGACTGTGTCACTGGTGTTGGGTTACCGCGGGTTACCGGCACTGGCAGAGTGGGCCGAGACGTCCCCTGCACTTCCTGACTTGGAGCATATGCCAGCCCCTATACAGAAGGTCTCCCCCCAACCCCCCCAAAAAACATACAAAAGACGCTTGATGGCCCGTGCCTCTAAACGCCACCCAGTCCCCACTCGGTGGTATTCCAGTCCGTCTTCGTTTACCTCTGGCGTGTTTTAGGTAAGACTTCTGCTTTGCAAAGTGGGCCTTCCTGCAGGCTTCCCTCCTGGCACGTCCAGGGTGGCTCTGCTCTGCTGTTCATTCCTGCTGTCCCGGCACCATCCCCATGCTCTGCACATGCGCTCTTCATTATGAAGCATGACTTCTCCATGCTGACCCCCTGCCCACTTCTGAAAAATGAAGCTCTGCATTATAAAGTTCCATTCCTCTTTGCCCCGTGAAACTCCAGTGTTTGTCTTTATTCCTGAAAAGCAGGGATATTCCCAAATATGTGCTGTTCCACCCTCCGTGCTCCCCGTGGCAGATGTAAATGTGGAAATGTATGCTGGCCCCCTCCGTCTTGGCATCTGGCATGCCTGCATTTTCCTCTCCCGCCTGTAGGTGGCAGCGCAGGCCACCGCATCTGCCCACGCTGCCTTCCGACCCCCCCCATGCTGCGGTCGGTCGCTCATATGCCCAGGCGGCAGCAGCCAACATATGGAAATGCTTGATTTGATATAGTGTCGTTTTACATTGAAGAAATGAGCGTATGTATTTTTCAGTCCAGAGTGAGAAATGCGATCTGGGGGTTACTACCAGTTTTTTAAATAAAAAACATACTTCTTATTAAACCATTATCTGAGAATAGCAGAGATAAGGGCACCGGCGTATGTTTTACGACTTGGTGCTGCCGAGGGTTTGAGAGCCGGCCTGAGGGGGCGGCATTACACGTCAGGCCAAGATGGCTGAATTCACACTGGGCCTCAGGCCTGGTCTGTGGTCCCTGTTACACCAGACCGTCACCCCCCCCTAGGGCAGTCAACATGGCAGCACAGGTCTAGTGACTCGGTATATGGTACTTATGTCATTCCAGTCCATCTAACGTAACATCTGACATGTTAGACGGAGCATAATTATGCTACTTTGTTTTTTTTTGTCAAGAATGTGAATGTTACATAAATATAATCTGATTTTGTGCATTTGAATGACAGCCCCTGCGGTAGCTTATTCACCCCCTAGGCTAACAGTCCAGGCGTCAGCCTTGACGTTTCTGTGTTTATATTAAGTAACGCGTTTGAGGTGATTATGAAGCACCCGTCCACATGCACGCTCAGGCTTCACCTTCATGATTATTTATCCTCAAACGGCGAATGGTTTGCTGAATGTCGTGTCAGACACTGATGCTGGTGTGTTTTATAACTTAGTTGCGATGGTTTGAAAATTGTTTTCCTTGTCCGACTGCACTATGCAGAATATTCCGTTTGTATTTTCAGCTCCGGACTGAAGGGGAAATGATGCAGGCTTTTGACTGGTGATTACGACATTGTTCTTTCATAACGGAGATATTGAGGTGATTGACTGTTGAGAAGAATTAGCATTTGTTTTACTGGGGGACATACAACACATTGGTCTTTAGTGTGCTTTAGTATGCCTGAGACAACAGATTTGATGAGTGACTGTAGCTGTGGCCTCGTGGTTCCGACAAAGTCCGCGTCAGGGAGTCCCAGCAGATGTTTCGTAAGTCAACGAGTCCCGAGTGGAAACCGCAGAGATGAACGTCTGGCCCCAGTGTATTTAACCACATCTAATGAGACGGAAGCCTTTGGAGAAGATTGAGGTTTTCTAACCAGATACTCTAATCGGTCCACTGATACCAGAAAGCAAAGAGTCATTACAAAGCAAGCGAAAAGAATTCACCTAAAACAGCCTTTGGTTTAGCATTCTGTAGTGATCCATGTTATCATTGTCTTTAAAGATTCAAGTCAAGTAAAGCTTTATCGTCATCACAGCCATGGACAATACATGGACAAAATTGTGTTCCTCCTGAACTCATGGTGCATCATTCATGACAGAACTTACATCACAGTGCTAAAGACAGTCTTTTATAAAATAGAGTCCTGTACAATGATCAATAAATTAAGAGGTGGGCAGGCAGAGGGAACACTGCTACCGATATTTCCTACTGAACATAACGTAACGTAACAAACATTCCACGTTGAACAAACAACAGGTACTCTACACAACACTGGGGAATTAATGCATGAAAATGCAGTATCACCCTCATCTGTGTTTACACTTACTGTAGATTTACACTTGGCTGAGATTCAGCTGTTTTTTTTGCCTGTGATTGGTTTGCTGTACAGCGTTTCCCTTGGAAACATCCCTGTTGGTTCCTGAAGAGTAAGGGAGGAATTGTAGGGTTTGGCAGGTGGTGCCACGATTCTCAGCCATAAAAGGGCCTGAGGCTGCTGGGACTGATCCAGGACCAGTGCCAGACCCTGCTAGCGCGGGTAGGGTTAGGGTTAGGGTTCGGGCCGTCATGTTAAAGAGAGGCGGCCTCAATGCTGCTGTGTGGGGCGTCGGACCCCCAGAATGATGGTGAGGGGGCAGCGACCCAGAGGGGGCGTCCACCATTACTGTACTATGTGAGTGAGACGGATAGAACCATGGATCGGCAGAACATGCAGAGCCCACCTGGCCAATAATTGCTGCACCTGGTTTCAGAAAACCGTGAGCCAATGGGCGGAGCTCCGACTCTGTGCTACTGCTTCCTGCCACAGGAGACACAAACAAACATAACGGCCTTCAGAAGGATGCCCACGGCCCTCATCATGCTCTCTGGCAAACATAACGGCCTTCAGAAGGATGCCCACGGCCCTCATCATGCCGTCTGACAAACATAACGGCCTTCAGAAGGATGCCCACGGCCCTCATCATACCCTCTGGCAAACATAACGGCCTTCAGAAGGATGCCCACGGCCCTCATCATGCCCTCTGGCAAACATAACGGCCTTC
>JABFEA020000012.1:439718-461617 GCA_019775915.2 Cyphomyrus plagiostoma | reverse complement strand
TGACATAAATGCTCTAATAGTACACGTAAGTTAGTGGTTTATTTATTGTTAGTTACTGTAATGCTGCGCTGCTTTATGTGGTTAATCCTCCAGTCTGTGAAGAAGGCATTCAATTAAGAATTGCATTGTAGTATGACTCATTTCCTGGCGCGTACAATTTATATGCAATTTATATTAGGTCAGCATTCATGAGTCGACTTCTGATATTCAGATTGAGTTCTAGGGCAAATTGGTTTGTTCCACTTTCAAGAAATTCGAGTTCTAGTGAGTTTGAGAATCAAGGTACCACTGTACTCTGAAAACTGAGACTTGGTCTCTCTTTGGTTCAACTGCTTATAAAAACTTAAAATCGGCTTGACATAAATTAAAAAAAAAAAAAAAATCTACTCTCATTTCCGCCCACATAACATTTCCATTCTGTTCTTTGGTGGAAATGTGGGTAGGTACCAAGTGAGAACCAGCCCAGCACTGGCTCTGTGTTTGTGGAATCGAGGCAAATTGCACGTCTGCTAAAGCAGGGCCCTTTGCTGAGACTGGCTAAACATGCAGTTTGTGATCTGAAAATAGTTGTCAGTTAGTCAGGACTGAAAAGCCCATCAGGCCTATGTGAATGAAACTCATTCAGTTACGTAGGTAACCTTCAAGGCACAACATAACATGGGAGAAAGTGGAAAGCTTTGAAGGAGCACCCCCTAGTGGCCATCAACCAATATACACAGACTTTTATTTTTTAACCTTCAGAAGGTTGCATGTAAAGTGACTAGTATTACATTAAAATTAGACAGCAGCACAAATTACAATATTAAAAATATCCCTCTGTGATATCCATACGTGTCTGTGAATCTTTTTTTTCCCCTTAAAAATGTTGTTCTTTTGTTTGGAAGCAGCATTAGAACCACTCTTATGGAGTCATGAAGGTTTTTCTCACCTTGTGAACTAACGAAGACCCATCCGCCCCCAGCTCTGGAGCGTGGTCTGTTGAAGACCCTGCAGAAGCTGGACGAGTACCTGAACTCTCCACTGCCGGATGAGATCGATCACCATAGCACAGAGGATGTCCAGATGTCCACACGGCACTTCCTAGATGGGGACGAGATGACACTGGCTGACTGTAACCTGCTGCCCAAGCTGCACATCCTCAAGGTGAGATGGCATCATGGGACCTGCAGGGGGCGCCCTACTCAAAGCAGTCAGCCATCAACCGTGCAGCCACAGGTCTGAGCCAATGACCTTTGGGGGGGCTTCACTCTGTGTGAATGCTCTCCAGTCCAGTCTTGGATGGGGAGGTGGAAACGCTCTCTCCTTTCAGCCAGCTCAGTCTGAGATGCCTGAGCAGCTGATCTCCTACCTGCAGGTGGTGGCCAAGAAGTACCGTGGCTTTGAGATCCCCAAGGACATGCGGAGCGTCTGGCGCTACCTGGGCAACGCCTACAGCCGTGAGGAATTCACCAACACCTGTCCCAGCGAGAAGGAGATAGAGATTGCCTATGCTGATGTAGCCAAGAGGCTGGTCAAGTAGACCAGGGAACCCCTTGTGTTGTGCAGGCAGGCAGGCAGACAGACAGACACTTGACAGACAGACTCGCGCATGCACACACGCACAGACACATGACAGACAGACTCGCGCATGCACACGTGCACAGACACATGACAGACAGACTCGCGCATGCACACGCGCACAGACACATGACAGACAGACTCGCGCATGCACACGCGCACCGACACATGACAGACAGACAGACTCGCGCATGCACACACGCAGACCAACGCAGAGCTCCGCCCTGGGACTCATTCCGCCCCTATGCGAATCTGTATGATTTCCTCGTTGTCTCTTCATTTTGGAACAGATATTGCATGTGTTCTTGTTTTTCTCTCGTTCTTTTGTCTTATGATGTAGGACTCTGAGATCCTCTTTGTGATCTTTTCTATTTTTGACTTCTAATGAAGAAATATTCTGGCTGCCAGTTTTTAGTTGCTCCTTATGACGATGACAAAATCTGGGCTGGGGATTCCCTCTTCAGCCACTAGGGGGTGTTTCTCTTGTATTGACAAGGCCTGATGAGATGATTGGGGTGGATTTATACAGAAAGTGGGGGCCAGGCCATTGTCCCTGGGCATGTTCGTTTCAGAGCTGCCACACCCCACCAACCAGCCACCACTAAGGGCCATTTTGCCATTTTGTCTCTGTTCTGACCTCCTCGGGCTGTGTCACCGTGGTGCCCCCCACCCCCCCTCCTCGGGCTGTGTCACCGTGGTGCCCCCCTCCCTCGCTGCTTTCACCTACCTGCCCAGATTATGTGTAAATGTTCTGATCCATTTGGATTTTGGGAGCCCTGCCTTACAGACATTGGCAGACTACATTGTGCTGATGGCCCCTGCCTGTGTGAGTCGCTTTCGGGCTTGGGGGGTGGAATTTGATGTCCTCCGGTGGTGATGAGCTTGTGGCCCTTTAACCCTTCCCCGTCATGGCCGAGCCGGGCACCCGCTCGCCAGGCCTTTGGGGCTTGTGCTGCACTCACCCACCACCCTACTTTCTTCATTTCTTTTTATGATTGTCATAGATTTCAGATGGATGTTCATCACGCCTCCTGCTCGCACCTCCTCTCCCCAAGTCCAAGTGCCGATTGCTGTTTTGTCTCTATTTAACTTCTGTTCCTCTGCTGGCAGTTAACAATAAAAGACTATATATTTTCACATCATCTGGTGTGTGGTCATGTGGTCAATGCTCCCCCCCGACTGTGGAATTAAGGGTCACCTTAACCATTGTCTGTTTTACTGTCCATGTGCTTGCTGTGAGTGTAGCACTGGGCCGGGATTCCTGATAATGATTCGGCAGTTTTAAGGTGTTCATTTTTCTATGTGTTTTTCTGGGCCAGTCCCTTAAGAGGTTAGGGTTAGGGTTAGGGGGGTTAGGGTTAGGGGGGAGCTGCTGAAGAGTGATGTCACTTGGCGCTGAAACACCTGACTGATTAACACTGAATACGCGAGAATAAAATATTCCCTCCATGCAACTGCCTGACTGCGGCGTGAGAGAAAGTGGTTCTTTATAAATATAACACTGCAGGAATCCTAAATTCATAAAATGTAATTTATAAAATGAATATTAATGAATATAATCATTACAAGATCATATATTGAAATGAATAAAATTACTAAATTATTATAAATGATGAACAGTCCACCCCAGTTGAGCCAACACCTGCCACAGTGACTAATGTAGTAAAACATTTGGGGGGGGGAGGGGGGTTGGATTTAAACTGACCTGTCAGACCTAGCAAATGATCCTTTATTTAGCATTCGCACACGTACGAGCACTAGCACGCTGGGAAGCTTCTCTGCAGCTACCCCATCTGTCTCTCCAAGAATCAGACCGACAGCTGAGCGCGCTCGAGGTCAAAGTGCCAGCTCAGCCAATGGGCAGCACCCCTGCGCTGCCATTCCAGTCAGGTCTCGCATACCATGAGGAGTAGAAGTTGTCCGACTTGGCTGCAGTCAGTTTATGCTCCACTCCTGCAGCCGCAGACGGATCGCGCTCCACGTCCCGTCAGCCGCAGGCAGATCGCGCTCCACGTCTCGTCAGCCGCAGGCAGATCGCGCTCCACGTCCCGTCAGCCGCAGACAGATCGCGCTCCACGTCCCGTCAGCCGCAGACAGATCGCGCTCCACGTCCCGTCAGCCGCAGACAGAGCTAAAGCCCAAATCGAACGCAGCCACAGATTCGATTGCTCAGCCTTGGTATCCCGGATGTTTAACTCGTATTTTTAACATTGTATTTTTGCTTATGAATTCGGACCATCGAATTGGAGCAACTTTGAAATGTTCTCTTTGAATTTTTGAAGCTTCTTCTTTTGTAATTTGTATCTTTAAGCCCTGAATTTGTTTTATTGTGAATTTGTGAACATGGAAAAATAGCAGTGAAACTGCATTATTGAAAATTTGAAGAAAATCTGATGCGCATTTTCAATGCATAAATATCCAATGTTAGAATTTTAGTGGCATATAAAATTGTGATGAGAGACATTTACTTCCATAGGCAGCCCACTCTGCATTCTCACATGCTCATGTTGTCTCTGGACTGTCATTACCAATTACAGTCACAAGAGGGAGCCTTCTCCTCATGCTGCGCTTGATTGGAAGTGACCCTCTGGTTGTCTTAACACAGATCTCTGCACAGGCATGTATATGTGTAGCATGAGTATGTCTTCTGTTTGTATGTGTGTCTGTGAGCCTGTGTTTGCTGTTTCTCTGCGCAAAATTAAAATGACAGATTTTCAGCAACGTGACACTGGCCTTTGCAGTCTAGAGTCCGAATCTGCGGCCCACATTCAGGTTTAGTGTCCTGCCTGTCACTGGGAGTCGGACTCGGCTCGCTGCCTCGTATGTCTGTTATTGGGTGGCATGGTGAAAGAGGAATGCGGCCATAAATCACGACTATAAGTATAAGAGGTATAAGTGTGGCATTGCTGTCGATGTGGGAATTGGTGCTGCTCTGCCCCCCCCCCCCCTTCACTGCAGGGATTTCCCCCGGTTTGTCCACCCAACGACGAGGATACTGTGGACTGCGGCCCAGCTTCCATAACGTCAGCGAGATGCTTATCTTCTGATCCAGTGGTTTCTTCTTTGTCATTTGAGACAGCTGTAACGTCAGCAGCCGCACCAAGGTCTAAGGAGCCACTTTTCAGGCCAAGAGGTGCGAGTTCTCACTTAACGGGCCACCTGGTGAAGATCTCCACTGGCTGGGCCTCCAGCCGCCCTGTGACGTTGGCTTCAGCTTCAGTACCTGTGATGTCACTCTGAAGTGTCAGCACCCTCTGGTGTCTGGGCCTGAGCCTTGCCTTTCCTTTCCTTTCTGGCGATGATAGTCTGTGTGAAAATGAAGTGCAGGTGGACCTGAGCAGAGCTCTCGCTTAAAAATGACATATTTAATTTTGTTTGATGTTAACTGGCTGCGGGAAAGACCCAGTCTGGAGTGAAAGCAGGATCTGGAGTTTGATGGCGAATCCTGAAAACAGAAGAAGGCCTGGCTGAGCTGGAAAGGCAGTTCCGTGTGTTTGTCTGTGTCTGTGTCCGTGTCCGTGTCTGTGTCCATGTACGTGTGTGTGTGTGTGTGTGTGTGTGTCGGTGGCCGTGTGTGTGTCTGTGTCTGTGTCCGTGTGTTTTTTCCGTGTCTGTGTGTGAGAGAGTGAGTGAGTCTCGTGTCTGTTTCTGGCGTCTTGGATGAGGACATCTTGTTTTTATAAAGCAAAGATGGTTTGTTTTCAGCCGGAAGGGTGGGTCAGTCCCCTCAATGTGAGTAACAGTAAATATGGGAATCGTCTCCTTGACTCAGCCCATGTGTGGATGCCATGCTGCTCTGTATGTGTGTGTATGCAGATGCCAGGTTGCTGTGTGTGTGTGTGTGTGTGTGTGTGGATGCCAGGCTGCCCTTGGGTGTGTGTGTGTGTGTGTGTGTGTGTGGATGCCAGGCTGCTGTGTGTGGATGCCAGGCTGCCCTTGTGTGTGTGTGTGTGTGTGTGTGTGTGTGTGTGTGTATGCAGATGCCAGGCTGCTGTGTGTGTGTGGATGCCAGGCTGCCCTTGTGTGTGTGTGTGTGTGTGTGTGTGTGTGTGTGTGTGAGACTTCATGTCTTATAAAATTTTGTTGAAGTGAATTTTATAGAAATGTCGGGCATTAAGTCCTGACCCACTTCTCCGCCCCCCCCCCCAGCTCTGAATCTGCACCACATTCTGCGTTGTGGACTGCATATGCCATGAAGGATACTTTCCCCGTCATGCAAAGCCACGTCTACTTCCGTATGGCTACACCCATCCACCATGGCCACACCCATCCCATGTGGCCACGCCTGCAGACACCTTCACCTGTCTACATGTCTGATAGTCGCTCCTCTGGAACATGTACCTAGTGTGGCTCTGCTCTTCTCAGAAACCTTTTAGTCAAAGAGGCCCCTCCCCCAGGTATGATGTGTCCTCCCAAAGCTCTCCTGATGCAGGGAGCAGCTCTGCTTCTGTGCCCTGGTGGAGTGCGACAGACCTGCCTGTCAGAGGAAGTCTTTATCAGGTTGTGTGCTTTCCGTGTACAGAGCAGCACACCCTGGTTGAAGGGAAGGTGTTGAAAGTCAAAAGCTTGTCTGGAATCTGTGATAAATGTCCCCCCCCCCAGCTGTCGTCTTTCAGGAAAATCCCCTCGTTGCTGCCTTGAGAATTTACAAACTTTTTTTCTGTCTTTCACAAACACTCTTTGTTCCCTTCCTCCCTTAGGTTTTATCTCGATACTTATGAGCAATTACTTGTGAAAATGAACGTTCTTTGACAGTCTGAGCCATCGGCCAGAACAACCCCATCTTGTTTTCTGTGCCTCACAGGCAAATTGTGGGGGGGGAGTTTGAGGTGTTGTCTGATGTCTGGATTAGTGAGCCATCCTTGTCCCGTTCTCCGATGTCATGTGATCCTGTGTAAAGCTTGAAAACAGGATAATAAGGGTAATAAATTGAGACTGTACAGGCGGGTGGGGGTGGAGTCCTCGGTCCCAAGCCTGCGTCTGTCAGGGGGGCTGGGCCTGGAGGAACAGCCACCTTTTGCTAGCGAAATAGAATCGAGCTGCACCCAACCTAAAGCTAGCCCTGTCCAGTTGTGCATTTGCTCAGAAACATCCAGCGTGACCGTAGCTCTCAAAGGGGTTCTGGCCTCCTACATAACAGCAACCACCTGTGCAAACAGGTAAAAATGGAATGTGCGTGCAAAAGCACACATGTGACTCTGTGAGGAGGCGGAGCCAGGCGGGGCTCCCCAGGTGCTGTCACATGCTAGGCTTAGCCAGCTGCTGTCAGCTGCCAGCTACGTTGGCTGCTTCCTCTGGCATTCCCACATGCCTGGAGGGAGCCTGCATGTGGAGGTGTGGAAGCAGAGACGGCTGTGTGTGAAAGGAGGGCCACACTTTTAAGAAATGAAAATCCTTTATTTTTCTCCTCTTTACCTGGTAAGCTACGGAGACTGTAGCTGGCATAGCCAGGAAAATGTGATCTACTAGAGAGTGATGCAGCCTATCAAAGAGTAACTGAGAGTGATACAGCCTGTCAGAGAGTGATATAGAGCAATACAGCCTATCAGAGAGTGACCGAGAGAGATGTGGCCTGTCGGAGAGTGATTGAGAGTGTTATAGCCTGACAGACAGTGTTCAAGAGCGAAACAGTGACCGAGAGTGATGTGACCTGTCACTGTGTGACTGGGAGAGATACAGCCTGTCAAAGAGTGACCAAGAGAGATGCAGCCTATAAGAGAGTGTAACAGTCTGACAAAGAGTGACCAAGAGAGATGCAGCCTATAAGAGAGTGTAATACTCTGACAAATTGTGTCCAAGAAGAGATGTGGCCTGTCCAAGAGTGACTGAGAGAGATGTAGTCTAAGAGATAGTGACCAAGAGCGATGGCCTGACAGAGAGTGATATGCAGCCTGTCACAGAATGACTAAGAGAGAGATAACCTGTCCAAGAGAGACTGAGAGTGATCAAGAGTTAAGCGGTCTGTCCGAGAGTAGCTTAGAGTAGATGACGTTCCACCATTTGAAATGCTCGTTTGCTTTGGAAGGTGTTTCCTCACACAGTTTTTGCCAAGGCTAAGTGACATTTGAGGATCATCTTGACACATGTGCCAAGTCCTCAGACCTGCCATTCATAGCGAGTGTGGAGCTCATTTGCTTCACACATACTTTGCCATATGAAGGTGTTTTCTGGCACTGGAGCTTAGACAATGTGCTGAGTCCTGTCAGGAAAATGATTGCAGATGGACCGAGTGTGGCTGACAGACCCTGGGGAACGCCCCAACTGGCACTGGACCTGCCGTTATGAGTGTGGAGGACGTGCTGATGGTGATTGCTGTACGGGATTATTTATCATGGATTTCAGACTCATTAATCAATGCCATCCAGTGGCTTTTAATAGGAAACAGTACCTCCTCCTAAGCACAGTTGCTTTGTGAAGGGGGGGGTTCCTGCATGATCAGAGAGAGCTTGAGATGGAGCCAGTGAGCCTGAAGTACCAGCTGGAGGAAGTAGGGGGTCACTAACAGGCCAGGAGGAGTGTGAGCAAAAGGCCTGCCCTGCAGGGAGGCTTGGTTCTCATCTTCCTCCTGGTTCCCAATGCTTCAGCCATAGTCTTCCTCTCATTTCCCATCACTGGGGAAATGAGTGGGTGGTTTGGGCAATACAGCGTTATTTACTGCTTCCAGTGCTTGACCGGGACGTTGTATGCCAGGATAACCTGCCAGAGTGTGTATGTGAGCGTGGGTGTGTGTGTGTGTGTGTGTGTGTGTGTGTGGGGGGGGGGAGGTTGAGTGTGCTCCCAGTTTCCTTATTGTGAGAAGGAAGTACTGATCCCGTGTGAGAAAGAGGACAATGAGTGCGGCTTCTCAGGCAGCATGCTGGGAACAGGCTTATGTGGGGGCAGGGTGGGGATGCTCTACAAGCGGCTTCTTGCTCTTTGGCTTGTGTCTGTTTTTCTCGGCGCGCCCCAACCCTGAGGTGACAACATCCTGAAGTCCATTGTGGCGGTTCCATCCCAAGTCCTTTGTGAATGCTCCGTATCTCATGGGTGTTTGTGTGGTTGGCTTGGTTGTTCTGTCCTCACAGTTTGCTTGTGTTACCTCAGCATTGCTGTGGTTTTTGTATCTTCTGAGAAATAGTGCAAAGTCTGCATGGGAACCTGTTACCAGAAACTCCACTGGCGAAACATCTAGACATAAGCTCTGTTAGCGTGAGCGCTGTTAGCACGAGCCCTGTTAACATGAGCTCTGTTAGCGTGAGCCCAGTTAGCATGAGCAATGTTAGCGCAAGTCCTGTTAACAGGAGCTCTGTTAGCGTGAGTCCTGTTAACATGAGCCCTGTTAGCATGAGCCCTGTTAGCACAAGCCCTGTTAACATGAGCTCTGTTAGCATGAGCCCTGTTAGCAGGAGCCCTATTAGCATGAGCTCTGTTAGCGTGAGCCCTGTTAGCATGAGCAATGTTAGCGCGAGCCTGTTAACATGAGCTCTGTTAGCGTGAGCCCTGTTAGCATGAGCCCTGTTAGCGCGAGTCCTGTTAACATGAGCCCCATTAGCAAGTCCCCCGTTAGCATAAGCTACGATAACGTGAGCCATTTTAGCCTGGGCCCCATTTGTGCTCCTGTGTCCAGCTCCCCACTCACCTCGTCATCTACTGCTTTAGTTTCTTGTCAGAGTGTGACCGTGGCAGGGTATCTGCATCCTCCCCAAGCTTCGTGGCCATTTCCTGTCACCTTGGCCTTATTTGTTCTTTGACTGGACTTCCTGCTTAAATTCCATTTTCTCCAAGGCTCACATTTCCCTTCCGGGAATCACTGCTGGGCTTCCCAGCTCCATCACTCCATGTTATCTCTCTAACATCAAAGCCAACAGGTTGAAGTGTCATTGGATGGCAGGTGTGCTGGGGGGGGGGGGGGAAGGGGCTTACCATCAGCAGGTGCAGTGTGAAGGTATTCAGGTAAGATGTGGGGGGGGCATGCTTGGGCTGCTTAACCATTTCAGCACTGGTGTGGAGCCCCTGCAAGGGAGCACCCATGTAAATATCTCGTCATGGGAAAGGACCAATTTGCTTACGGCTAAAGCCCATTTGCATCCTGTCATCGCTACATCTGCAATTGTCACGACTTTGCATGTGTCTGCATCTTTGCCTCTCACAGACCTCTCTCACCGACATGGTGTAAATGTCCGGGTCCTTGCAGGTGACCTACAGATGGCAGTGATGGAGCCCGATAGGACTGTTGTCACCACCACTGAAAGGCAGTGTAAGGTAAGGTAAAGTGATTAGTCATTGTTGACACCACGGCACATAGTGCACACACAGAAACAACAAAATGTGTCTTCTGCATTTAACCCATATATGGCATCGTGACGTAGCAGGGGGCAGGCAGTGCTTAGGGTGGTAAGTTCCTCAGGGTACCTCAGTGGTACCTTGTTGGTTGGGAATTTGAACCAGCAATCTTTTGATTATAAGTGCACTTCCTTAACCATTAGGCCACCACTATTGTATCAGGAACCCAACGTCCACCTGGCTTGGGCCAGCATTAAAGACTTACTGATTTGTGCTAGAGGTGGGCCAGTGTTGGACTCCTCCTGCCTTTAGCCCCTACAGACCTGTCTAGTGGACAGCTACGTCCTTTGCGTGGTGAGGAAACATAGATATGGGAATGAGACCTGGCATGGGTTTGAGAGCAGAATGTGATCACCTGGGTGTGCTTAGATCTGGAAGAGAGCCCATGGCGCCCCCTACAGTGTACTTCCTGTTGTGACTGGGCTGTAGTGTGAGAAATAGCTGCCCTCTTCCTCTTTCTCTCTCACTTCTGCTCTCAGTCCGACTGTGGGAACCGTGTGGCTGCTTTCCCACCAGCCATCAGTGAAAAAATAGCTGGCTCTGTAGAGGCACCCAGGCCGAGCGGCTGGGCCTGCCTGCTTCTCATGGCCCATCCGTGGCTCCGCAGTAACCCTAATGGCTTTCGTATGCAGGTACCGTGCACCCGCCAGCCTGGGAGCCCCATGCGTGAGAAAGGAACCATTTTCACGACCCTGTTCTTTTTCTAAAATGTTTATTTATTCCTCTCAATTTTTTTTGTATTGGAGTGGTTTTGTAAATTTAAAGCTGTCACAGTCCTGGGCTGCTGGGTCGAGGGGGATGTGTAGCATAAATGTGCATGTGTGTAGGCAGGGGGGGCGTGTTCCAAGCTGCGGGTCTGCTAGCTTCGTTGGTGAAGGTGTGAAGTCACACTTTGTGAGGGGGATGCAAGAGAGAGCCTGAGCCGGCCGACACGCTGACACTCCCATCCTGAACCTGGTGTGACGTCGAGCTCCCATCAGCCAATCACCAGCCTCCTTAAAAGGTGCCATGTGACCAGGCGGTGAGTCCCATCCACTTGTGTTATGAGGGGAGTGGGTGTGACCAACTGTTTCTATATTTGCCTTTTCTCAGCAAGGGTGGGGGGCTCAGATGACTGTGAGCCTTGGAGGCATGGTCCAGGAAGTACCCCCCTCCCACTGCTCTGTCCCAAGTGAGCCGTGGGATGGTCCATTTGGGTTAAGGAGGCATGGGACGGTTTTGCTGGGGGCTGATGGAGGTGCCATTAGTGAGGTTAGCAAACTGGGAGTTGCCGTTTAACACAGTGGTGAACTCGCAGGGGACAGCCTGGTAACCGTCAGTGTGTGAAAGGCATGTGAGGGAGCGAGGAGGGCACACTGCGTAAAAGGAGGGCACACTGAGTAAAAGGATGGCACACTGAGTAAAAAGGAGGCACACTGCGTAAAAGGAGGGCACACTGTGTAAAAGGAGGGCACACTGAGTAAAAAGGATGGCACACTGAGTTAAAAGGAGGGCACACTGTGTAAAAGGAGGGCACACTGCGTAAAAGGAGGACACACTGCATAAAAGGAGGGCACACTGAGTAAAAAGGAGGCACACTGCATAAAAGGAGGGCACACTGTGTAAAAGGAGGGCACACTGCATAAAAGGAGGACACACTGCATAAAAGGAGGGCACACTGCATAAAAGGAGGGCACACTGAGTAAAAAGGAGGCACACTGCATAAAAGGAGGGCACACTGTGTAAAAGGAGGGCACACTGCATAAAAGGATGGCACACTGCATAAAAGGAGGCACACTGACTAAAAAGGGGGAGGAGCAGTAAAAGGCGGCACACTGCACAAGGTCAAACCTGTGTTTTTTTTTTTATTAAAATGCTTTGAAAACTACATCATTCGCACATAAATTTCAGTATTTCAAGCACTTAATACGGACATTTTGAGTGATATTTCACCAATAAAACTGCAATATAGACTTTCTTTAAATTAACATACGTGATTTTCACATACATGCTCGGAGCATAAGAAGGAAACAGGAAAAACAAGGATGCAGAGAGGAGAGCGAGGGCGCCCCCTGTGAACAGAAGCGGGCCTAACACCCCACGCTGTGGGCCCCGTGCTCACGCTCATATAGCTGTCAGCCATTTCCTGAAGCTCATCATTAACAGGCTGTATGGATCTCACCTCAAAGCTTGATAAAACGAAACAAAATGTAAAAATAAAACAATTTTGCATATAAAGACCATATGGGTATTGCTATATTACACGCGGCAGTGCGTCTATGTCCGTGTGTTTGTCTGTGTGTATCTGTGTCTGTCATAGGTGTAAATTACAGGGGGCTGGGGAGGTGGAATACCTCCCCAATAATTAAAATCGGCCAATACAGCCCCTGGACCCCCCCCCCCCCCAATGTTCAACCCAAAGTTATGCCCTCGGTGTCTGTGTGTGTTTGTGTCTGCGTATGACCACCTGACTTTGGTTTCCTCACAGCTGTATGAGAGGTTGTGTCTCTGTTTCCCCTAGACGGACAGGTTGGGAAGGGGGCTGTCCCCTTGCCCTGTCCCCTTGCCCTGTACCCCTGCCCTATCCCCCTGCCCTGTCCCTAGATGTCCACTAGGCACTTTAACCCAAAGTGACACACAGCTGCTGTGTGATGCCTCGTAGGTTGTATCTGAGCACGCTGTGACAACCTCTGTGTCCACCTTAATGTGTGATGAGCAGCTCCGAATCTGCCTTAACACCATGGCCATGAGCACCTCCCCATCCACCTTAACGTCACGGCCCAGCTAGCTGCCCCCAAGGTCCTGAGCCTCAGAGAACTCGCTGACCTGAACCAGGTGCTTGCCCCCACCCTGCCCCCTTTGGGTGCCGATATTATTCCTGAGGTACTATCATCAAAAAGTGTTAAGACTGTGATCCGGTGAGTTGGGCCAGCTGCCTCCTACGCCCCCTCCCCCCGCCCCACCCTGTCCGTTTACCCAGCATGCAGCATCTTGCCCACAGGTCCTCAGAATCACAGATAAGAAACCACCACCCCCACCCCCCACCCCAGAAACCTTCATTTGTGCTACAAATGCCCGCTTTGGTTGCTTTAGTCATCGCAAATGCACTGACAAATTTGTGCACTAGCCCCAGCCCCCAACGCGAACAGAAAATAAGGCTGCAGTTTTATGGCGAAACCCAACTCCAAAGTCTGGCGGCAGCTCATCGCTCCCTGGCATAGCGGCTTGGTGAGGAGGCTGCAGCCACTCCCCTTGTAGATAAAGGCAGAGAGGGTGAGCCCCACCTTCCCTGGGGGGCTCCAGGATCAAAGGGCTCCAGGAGACAAAGCCTCTTCCCCGAAGTCCTGCCGCTTACTGTAACTCTAACTCCTCGCTGACAGCTCCTCCTGACTGATCCCTATGTGCCCCGACCTCACCCTCAGCTTCCCAGCATGCCGTGGTGCCACAAGGGCCTCCAGGGGGCGCCGCTGTCCCCTCTGCGGCCAGGCGGTCGGTCAGGAACACCATAAGGATAACATGAAAGGTGACCCCCTCGTGAGGGGCGCACTTGGTGCCCCCTGTGACCCACGTGGGTCAGACGGACCCCTGAACACCTGATTTAGTGAAGCAAGAAACCAGCAATAAAGTTAATAGCAAAGAAAGCGTAAAATACGGGCCGTGACTCTTTTTGTGGCTGTGATCATCGTTTACAGTCTCCATTAGGCTGCCAATTGCCAGAATTTCCCGATTACTTTACAGAAGGTCAGTGCATAGAAGCTGCAAAGGAAATCAAATGTTCAAAAAGGCCTCAGTCCGCTTATAATTACATTAGGGCAGCTCAGACTGTAGTCTTACGCTGAAAAGCCCTTAACAGATGCGAGCGGATGTGCAGCCGGCATCCGGACTGCGGCTCAGGGGCGTAAGGAGGAGGGAGAGGAGTCCATGCAGGGTGGAGGGGCGAAAACCAAGCAGGATTATTAGCGGTAAAAAAGGCGCTTTGGAAGACGGCTCATTGGCGTAGTCGCTGCTTATAGTTCATGCTTCCTCAAAAACAGCACTACCTCTTTGTTTTTTGTTTTTTTTGATGTTTTAAATGCTTATTTAACCCGTTTAAAAAAGAAAATGCCCTTTTGAAGACGCATTCAGTGCCCTGTTTGAAGGGCTTAGAAACAACATGGCCGTACGCTGCACAATCCGGGCTCTGGGGGCCCCGGGCCCTGCACCTGGCGCCACTGATTCCCTGGGGCTCGGCCTTTAAGGTCCACGGTACATGAAGACGCGTTCTCAGCCTCGGTGCTGAACGTACTTAAAGCTAGAATAGGACACATGACATCTAAGGTTTTTAAGGCTACAAAGACTGATTCCTGCTGAATCTTCCACAAGCTCAGGCAGGGAATCTCCATGAAGGTGGGGGAAGGACAAACATGCACCACTAGATTCTCAACACGGACGTCTTTGGTGAGGTTTCCGCGGCTGTTTTCTTTGGTTGTAGACGGTCCGCGCCTCTCCCTGACGTCTTATGGGGGTGCAGCTCAGTATGGCCTCCAGACGGACTCATCCATCCTCCCGGGGGTGGAGATGCTGGTGGGCGAGTTGCTGTGGCTGCCGTCGGCCTCCACACCGTCGCTCTGGCTGCTCAGCACCGGGTTCATCAGGTTGTTGCTGCCTGCGGAGGCCGTGCTGGCAGCCCCAGTGCAGGAGGACAGCATGCGGCTGGGGGAGCGGTCCCCCCCTGCCGCCACCATAGAAAACTGGTAGGAGCCGGATCCGGTGCCATAGTACAGGTGATAAGGGGATGAGTTGGCCTGGAAGTGTCCGCTCTGGTTCTGGTTGCCCGGGTACGGCGGTGGCAGGTAGGTATGGTAGCGGGAGGACGCCGACATGGCTGACATGCCGATGCCCCCGATGCCCGAAGCAGACGGGCTGGCTGAGTAGGAGAAGGCGCCAGGGTAGTGCATCCGCGGGTCAGAGAAGCGGGGATCTGTCAGGGGGGACAGCGAAGGGAAGGAGGTCCGCTGGGGAAACAGGTCTGTGGGGCCTGGGGAGAGACACAAAGGCAATGGTGAAGAAGGACCTCCAATGGCGCCCCCTACAGGCATGTTACACCACATGGAGACCACAGAGAACCCAGACAGGAGACAGGTGTGACGAGAGGAAGATAAAGCAAGCAAGAGAGAGAGAGGTAGAGGAGCAGAGGAAGGAAGCGGAGGGCAGGAGCACATCACTCACAGGCCCAAGCATGCATGCAGACATTGCCTTCTGCGGCTCTGTCATTGTTCTGATCAAACGGACAGCATCTGTATGAAGAAACCCGGGGGCTGCAAGACCACTAATCCATCCCTGCTCGGTGGTTTGGCCAATTTGGTTACAGAATAAACTGGACTTGGTCACTGGTGTGAGGTACCCCCCCAAAATTCAAATTAGAGAGCTCACCTGCAGAGAGTTTGTATAAGGGAACTGCAGCTTAGGCAAATCAGAATGTCTGTGTGGGGAAGCAGAGTGGCCCATGGCAGGCCCTCCCCAGGGGTAAAAGGGGGGACACTGAAGTCCCACACAGGCTAGTGCTGAAATGCATTATTCTGTTTCATTTACCCACACAGACAGCAAGGCTGAGCTCTGGCCAAATTCTGACACCCCCACTAGAAGCAGCATTCTGCTGCCCCCCGCCCAGTAAGATGCACTTTACAGCTTCTGTGTGTTTTGCAGATACAGTGACTGTTTTCCTCCTGACCTCTCAGGGTCCCCAACAAACCTTCCAATTCTCTGCTCTGTAAAAGAACGAAACGGGAGGAGAAGAACAGAGGGAGTGACAGGGTGGGGGCTGCTGCCTTACCTGACCACCTCAGATCATCCTCCACCTTGCACGCTTTGATGGGTAAATTCTGGGTGTCGATCTGTTCGGGCCACAGAGCTGTGCAGAGAGGAGGCGCTCTGTGAGTGAGCATCAGAGCTAAGCACATGGGTAACGGAGGCGCACACTGATCTCACACACTGAGATTTCTGGCTTGTCACCATGACTGACTGTATGTAGCTGAGACACAGCTGTGATAGCAGCACAGTTACAAAATGCTTTCATTGGTTTAGAGAAGCAGATACATAGATGTATGTATGTATGGAAAGAACTAGAGATTGTCTGTAAAGGTGAGCAGAGAAAACACGAGTACGGGTGCATGTGGGGAGCACGCGAGGAGTAAGCATGGGGTGTACGGGTGCGCGTGGGGAGTATGGGTGGGGAGTATAGGTGGGGTGTACGGGTACGCGGGGGGGAGTATGGGTGGGGTGTACAGGTGTGCAGGGGGAGTGACCTGATATTTTCAGATGTTGAGGCTCAGAAACTGGGGGGTGGCATCCCATAGTCAGTCTAGGCCCTCATTCCAGGTTTAACCGCACTTTGACCGCATCATAGGCCTCTGACCATTTGATATGCAAATAGTGGTTATTTGCTCTTTGTCACAGATTGTTACATGCAAACCGTCATGGGGCGTGTGCACGCATGCATGCATGCATGCACTCAGCCTCGCCTTCACATATACGAGCCCCTGCTGGGAGAGCCGGAGGGAGGGATGGGGGACAACGGGAGGTGAGCCAGCCTCAAAGCCCCTCCTCTCCCGAGGAAGCAGGTTTCCCAGGTCAACGTCCAGGGTCTGTTTCTTGCTCCACAATGATAAATTCTTTACAGCTAAATGGACTTATTCAGGATGGTGATCTGTGTGAGAAAATAAGCATGTCCTTGAAATATTTTGATTGGCTTGCTGACAGCAACAGTATTGCACTACAAACTGCCACTAATGGGGCTTCCAAGACCCCTGGGTGGGGTTCTCTGGGGGATAAGAGTTGGATGGCATTGAGCAACAAGGGTCAGAGAGGTGAGCCAAAATGGCAGCTAGACCTAGCACAGTCTGAGCTGAAATGACAGCAGACCTGGCACAGTTTGAGCCAAAATGGCCAGTGAATCTGCCATAACTATGGAAGGGGTGCCAGAGAGAGAATGTAAACCCCTCCAAATTTGGCATCATGAAGCATGACACTGAGGTGCTCCCTGAATACAGGTCCTTGTCCTGGCTTCCTGTTTCGACCCAGCGATGGCGGCAGCACAGCTATGGATCGCCTTGCTGCGATATTCGATATTTATTTTGAGCCTTTGGCTGTAACGTGACTCAAAGCAAACAGAGCAACGGGAGAAAGAGTGTGTTCAGTGTACAGCCCAAGACTCAATGGGCACCTTTCATCCAGGGTTGGTGCCACCTCATGTTCAGGCTGCAGCTCATGGCAGCTGGGCTGAAGCTGACTGTGTTGGGCTGAAGCTGACTGTGCTGGGCTGAAGCTGACCATGTTGGGCTGAAGCTGACCGTGCTGGGCTGAAGCTGACCGTGTTGGACGGAAGCTGACCATATTGGACAGAAGCTGACCGCATTGAACGGAAACTGACCGTGTTGGGCTGAAGCTGACCGTGTTGGGCTGGCTTTTGCCCGATGCTCTGAAACCCTTTGGAAGAAGCTGAACTGAAAAGCGCCTTGGCAATTTCACCCAATTGGGGCTGCATGATCACATGACTGCACTGAAGACCCGCCTACCCTCCCTCCCAGATGTGAATAATGTGAGCTTTCTGCCGCAGCTGTGCAGCTGCCTCTCACACTGACACAGACCACATAAGGTCTTCTCAGCTTTTGCTACTTCTAACGCAGTTTTGCTGCAAGGCGCCATGTAAAAATAAACCAAAACCGAAAATCGAAATTGAAACAACGGCCATTGCACGGGCTGGCTATTTCGAGGCTCTCACACTCATGTCAGTGCTGACCGTCTCAGACAGCAGCTTGATACTGTCTTGATACACAGCCTGTGGGCAAAGACAAAATGAACCCCCACCCAGCCGTAACCATAACAAAATACAAGACTTTCAGCATTCTTTGTTTTTTGATTGCAGTCACAGATTTTTATAAAATTGAGTTTCCTCTTGGAAGGACAAAAAAAATGGTTGGCACAATGTCAAAATAACAGTTTTTTTACCAAATTATGGGGACATTTGGTCCTCAAAATATAATATATTCATAACCCACCCAGACACATACACTGACACAGAGCCCAGGTGACTCAGTGAGGTTTGCCTGGGATACAGCAGCTCCCAATAGGGGCTCATCACTAGCTGTGTGTGTGTCGGTCTGTATGTGTGTCTCTGTCTTTGTGTCTGTATGTATGTCTGTCTGTCTGTGTCTCCTGTGCTTCCCCCTAACCCTTTGCTAAGTTGGCACCTCTGAAGACACCAAGGCTGCACCAGCAAATGTCGCCCCCTTTCTGCAGAAGGACTGGACTATCCAGCTGCAAAACACTTAAAAGACTGATAGAAATCGCACAGCATGCTGGGTTCATAACGAGGTCCCGGGTGGAGCAGCCTGGACCAGGTGTTGCTGGCGCGTAATTGATGACACACTGGGGTGCTTTGCATAGCATCGTATGCTATCACTTCTGTCTCTGGGTAGGACAGAGACACAGCAATTTAAAAAGTAATTATTTTACAGATCACCCCCTGGGGGGACTGAAATGGTGCATTAAGGTGTGTGGTGTAGGAATGCCTCTGCGTGCACACAGCCCTGCAGTTTGACACGGGGGGGAGACATAGACCATACCCCACCCCCCTACTCATGGCCTCCAAACTAAGTCTGAAGGCGAATATTCTGAGACATCATCTTCAGCAAAGGCCTCGGGGGAGGGGTACCGCAGACAGAGCTCATGACCTGAGCTAAACCCAAGCAACACCCTCTACATCTTCCCCCCGCCCCCCTGGTTTGGTGTTCAGGGGATAAAGTGTCACTGAAACTGGCAGTGTATGTTTGTCTATATGTATCAATGTGTGTGTTTGTATCTCAGTCTGTGTATGTCTGTGTGTATCTATCTGTGTGTGTGTATTTCTGTGTCTTTGTATCCCTGTGTATATTGGTTTCTCTGTGTCTGTCTGCATGTGTGTCTGTACCTCTGTGTCTGTCTGTATCTGCATGTGTGTTTGTATTTTCGTGTCTGTGGGTGTGTGCTGTTCCCTCCCAGACATTCCTCTGCCCCTCATGCTGCAGACAGCTGTCTGAGAATGAACTCCCATCGTTGTGTAACGTCTCACACTCACGCCCAGCCCCCCCCGGAGCCTCCAGCTGGCACCGCTGCATTTCACCAGCCGACTACATTCCTGTCGACCTGCTGCAGCATGGAGAGCTTTGCTGAGTTGCGAGTGGCTGGGAATGTGTGCATGTGACCGCAGAGGGACCAGGCTGGGTGGGCTGGGTGGATGTGGGGCACTGGGTCCGATGGTGGCCGGCGGCTCTGTGTGGCGCAGGTGGGGCGGAGTACCTTGCAGCTGCGATGAAGCACTCTGGCTGAAGTGCGCCTGGTGGCTGGGGCGGGGGTTGCCGTTCCCGGCCCCCATCCTCAGGCCCGCCCTCTGGAAGCGCTCCAGTTCAGTGAGACGCTCTGAGAACTTCTGGGACTCCTCCAGCTTCACCCTGTGCCCTGTGGGAAGCGGGAAAATGCTGCACTTCAGAGACAGAACAACAGGAGCTGATGCTGACCTGTGGCAGACCTCCTGACATGAGCGGCCTATCGATCCAGTGCCCAGAAAGCTATGTGATGGCAGCGTGTGCGAGTATGGGGTGGGGGTATTTAGACTGGGGGATTCCCAGCCTGTTCTGAGAAAACAGTGTGAAAAACACGGACAGGGAAGCCGTCAAACTGGAAAAACAGCCCATGCCACCACTCACTGAGTAACGGCCTTTATGGGGGGGGTGGGGGCGTGACATATCAGCCTTGCATGTGGGACCACCATGGGCACACTGCCCTCGTACCCTCAGTCCCCGGCCTCACTGCCCCCCCCAGGCTGAGAGATGGCAGCAGGCAGATGAATGGATGGGGCAAAGGGGGGCTCTAATGGAAGCAGGATTTAATAGGAGTGGCACAGACATGTCTGGGAGGACATGCATGTACTGTTTTGTGGTTGGATCTCGGCAGAGCTGAGCTGTCCCCTAATGGCTACATTTCAATATTTAATCACCATGCAAAAGGGGGGGTGTGCAGATATGGACTGGCCCACAGCTCCTCTTCTAGTTGCACCATGGGTAATTAGTCCATCGGAGGCGATTGGGCTTGTATCTTGAAGCCCAAATGCTTTAAAAGTGCTGTTTGTTTTCCTTGGTTTCAGAGAACCACTCAAAAGCCACAGGATCCAGTAAAAATAGATTTCCCAAACCCCGTGCTGCCTGTGCGCACCCCCCCAGCTGGCGGCATGCAGAGTGGTGGTTCGCAGCACCTTGCAGACCTCCCCACATGCAGACCCCCACTCCAGAACCCACCTCAATCCCAGACACTGACTTCTAGACCTAAACTCAGGAGAAGGACCAGCATTTATAGCTCAAACCCACCCCAGGAAAAGCTTGCCCTCTGGTGGCTGGTGAGAAATTTTTACCACCTCAAACATCAAAAGGAGAAACAATATTATGTTGCCGGGGGACTGATAATTGATACAGTTTTGCAGCAAGTGTTTTGAATAGGATGGTTCTTTGGGAATGACAGTAAAATTAGTGTGGGAGGGACCTCGGTACAGACCACGAGAGCATGGTGTGGGAGGGGCCTAGTTACAGACCATGAGAGCGCGGTGTGGGAGGGGCCTCGGTACAGACCATGAGAGCGTGGTGTGGGAAGGGCCTAGTTACAGACCATGAGAGCGCGGTGTGGGAGGGGCCTAGTTACAGACCATGAGAGCGCGGTGTGGGAGGGGCCTAGTTACAGACCATGAGAGTGGGGTGTCGAGGTGCAGCAGCCTGGGCCTCATTAGCCAGCCTCCAATCACTGTTACTGCAGCGATCAGGCTTGCCAATCACTTCCTCTGTTCCCTGTTAGGGAGGAATTAACCATGCTCAACCGTCACCGCATATCCATATGGGGAAACTCCCCCCCCCAAACACAACACCTCTCTTTGGCAGACATGGCACTGCAAAGAGTACAACCACCCTTCCATCCTTCTTCTGCCAGCTCTGGGGGAGGTGATAGAGGCCAGGACCGGGTGCTTTTAATACCCCCTGACAAGAACAGGGGCCAGGAAAGGGGGGGAACTTTCAGAGCTTTTTGCAGGATCATGAATATTTAATGAATCAGGCTGGATTTAATAGTGAACGCTGCATTTTTTGTCATGATGTCATAACCACAAGAAAGGCATGGTGAAGTGAGATTTTAGAGCTGGCTTCAGGATCACATGTTGCTCAGAAAGAAGCCCCTGGACAGCACAGACATAAAACTACTACCGGATGCCAGAAACTGCACTATAATTCTGTAACACTGTAGGACTGTAGAGAGATCAATGTAACACTGTAGCATTGCATAAATGCAGAAAAAGCACTGTAACATTTTGGGACTGCAGGTAGATAATTGTAACATTTTGGGACTGCAGATAGAGCACTGTAGCACTACAGAAAGATCACTTTAACACTGTAACATTGCAGGACTGCAGGAAAGCACCATAACACTAGTATTCCAGACAGAGCATTGTAACACTGTGACATTGCAGGACTGCAGTATTGCTCAAATCTCATGTTAAAAAGAAGCACCATCAGATCACAACTGCGACTGATTAAAAAAAGATGATCCTCTTAAATGAGCAACAGCAAATAACAAGAGCAGGAATGAACTGCTCAGCTAAATGTGATGTTTTGCAGATGTTTTATGAATAATCTGCTGGGTGAGCTGGAGGTGTCCTTGCCGTCACCTGATGGACTCCTGAGGAATGTGCCACATCTCCATTCAGAGAGATCCAGGACACCCACCCCATTTGGCTGAAACATCACTAAGGGGCTCTGCTCTTATACCATCAGTGGAGCATATAAACCAACTTCCTGTGAAAGTTTGCAATGATATGGCCCGGAAGTTGAAACCATAACACAGCTGTGAAAGAGGGGCTACTGCCAGAGGACTTCAGCCTCAAGGTGAATCTCTCTGAGGAGGAAAGGGAGGAGCAGGGTGACACCAAACATCAAGGAAGTATGAATTGGGGGGGGGCTGCATGGATGTGGGGGTTTATATAGATTTGG
>JABFEA020000012.1:421723-436031 GCA_019775915.2 Cyphomyrus plagiostoma | reverse complement strand
GATGCTGCCTGTGAGTATCTGATATTGACTGTGTGTTCCCGATGCTGGCTGTGAGTATCTGATACTGATTTTGTGTTCCCAATGCTGCCTGTGAGTATCTGATACTGATTGCGTGTTCCTGATGCTGCCTGTGAGTATCTGATATTGACTGTGTGTTCCCGATGCTGGCTGTGAGTATCTGATACTGATTTTGTGTTCCCAATGCTGCCTGTGAGTATCTGATACTGATTGCGTGTTCCCGATGCTAGCTGTGAGTATCTGATATTGACTGTGTGTTCCCGATACTGACTGTGAGTATCTGATACTGATTGCGTGTTCCCGATGCTAGCTGTGAGTATCTGATATTGACTGTGTGTATCTGATACTGATTGCGTGTTCCCGATGCTAGCTGTGAGTATCTGATATTGACTGTGTGTTCCCGATGCTGGCTGTGAGTATCTGATCCTGACAGCACATATAAAATACTACCGACTGTGCATATGCTAAACTGGCTGTATGTACCAGATACCGGTTCCGGGTTCCAGATAACAGCTGCAAGTACCCAGTACTGGTTGTGAGTGTCTGATACTGGGTATGCTCCAGATATTTGCAGCAAATATCCAATACCAGCTGTACGTACCCAATATTAGTTCAAAATACTAGATACAGGCTGTAAGTACCCAATACTGTGTGATTGAATCTATCTTCTGAGTATTTGTCATCTCAGAGCATCTCTGTGCCAGGAAAGTGCCTCACAAACAGCTGCTCTTCTGGCTTATCCTCCACTACATGTGGCACACGGACCAGTATGGAATCCAGAGCCACTGGGACCCAGCCTCTTTTTTGACACCTCCCCCATCCTTCTTTCCCTCTCTTTTAGCTCTCCTCCCGCTATTCTCTCTGTTTCTGTTTTGTGGTTTCACACAGAACCTTCACAAGTTGTGGCAGCTGACTGGCACTGGATTGGCTGCTTGTGACCATGTGACCAAGCCCGGTAGCGCCGCAGGCTGTAGTCTATGGTAAGTTTAGAGATGACGTACTAGCCCCTCCCACAACTGGCATCCTTCTGCTGAGACACACACACACCTTTCCCCTTTGCCCCTGCAGGACTTGGTTTGGCTGTCGCTGAGCGATCAGCACGGGCCTCTCTGTGTATGTGTGCGTGTGTCAGACAGGTGAATCCGGTCTGGACCTGTGAGGTACCGAGCCTGACGGGACATTCTGTTTGCCATAGGATTCCCAGGCACCCCGTCAGGTTTCCTCACCTGAATGTGCAGGAGTGTCCCCCCCCCCCCCCGGCAGCCCTCAGGGTACGCTGGGTGTGTCTCTCACTGCCTGCTTAGTGCCAGTGATGATTCAGCAGGACAGTTTCTCCCTGTGCATGGGCTGCAGTCGGCCCCAGACCCCTACTCGTTGTAACTCTGATGTACTTAATGATTCACCTTAATAAACACCCCTCCCCCCCACTCCATCAGTACCACAGTAACAGGCACCACCCTCAGCTGGATCTACATGAACAGTGAAGGAGAGACAGGCAGTTGGTGAGTTAACACTCTGGGTCAGCGGCCTGCCCTGTTCAGCCCGACCCCCCCGGATCTCCGCGTTTGTGGCTTAGTGACACTTGGCCTGCTTAGTGCTTGTGGGCAGCCTGGATAATCCTTAATGGATTTGAGAGATCGCTTTGTGCCCCATCAATAACATCACCAGACTGGCCCCGGATGTTACAGGTACCTGCTCCCCACTCACAGAAATCTTGCCCCTTAGCAGCCAAACATTGAAGAATCTGGTCTGGTTTCCGCGGATTTATCATCACGTGAAGTGTTCCTGGTCCACGCCTGTCAGAGGGATTGTGGGTACTCACGCCTGGGCTCTCTAGGTCCATCCACGGTCACCTTGATGGCGCGATGGTAAGTGGCCACTTGCGGCGGACTGGTGAATACTGTGATCGTCAGGGTGAAGCTCTTTCCTAAAGCGGGGAGGATTCAAGCGAAAACCATTGGATCAGTTACCGTTCTGGCATTGATCACCTACACCAGAGCTGCACGGCGCCCAATACCGGCCGCTCCTAATTCAGGTTTCATCACATCCTAATAGGTTTTACATTCACTCGGTAATTAGTGGGAAATTAACAATTGCCGTAGTGAAAACGGTTAAAATGAAGGACACGTAAAAACCACGTCGAATTATCGAGAGTCGAAAGAAACGCGAATAATGCCGTCTACTTTACGTACTGGAGCTTCGGTTAATACGAGACTGGCGGGACACTCTGCCGCCCCGCGTCCCCCGCCCCCCAGTCAGTGCGGAGGGTCCCCCGCTCAGTACGCATATGGCGCCTTTATAAAAGGGATCTCTTGTTAAGAAACTGCAAAGGGATCCTGCAGCGGAGTAATTGAATGCAGAAATGAAAGGTACTTTTAATTCAGAGAGGGGAACATTTTCCATTCATCAGTCTGCAACTATATGAGTATAACATTTAAAGAAAAACTGCGGGGCAGGACCGAGGCCAGGAGGGAAGAGAGGAAAATAAACACGTGAAGGAATCTGAACTATTTCAACGGGAGATTTTCAAAAACGTGTCCATAAAACATAAAGCAAAAACTAAACGTGGCAATTTTTACTTTGTAAATGAAGATGTAAACAATGTTTTTTTGTCTGAAAGGTATTTAAATATTTATACTTAAAAGCGTTGATGGATGAAGAAATTTTGTTGTAAAACTATAGTGGCAATTAAGTAATGTTTAAGTAAAATAGTTTGACGTTTAAATACAATCAATATTTAAAAGTGCAATTATAAATGTTTTATTATTACTCATTACTCAGAAACGCCAAGATTTCAATTGTGCGTCACCGTGACGCGTCCCGCCTTCTTCTGTGCGCCGTGTCAAATTCTCTAAATTAGTATGTCAAATTTCAGAATCTAAAAAATATTTGTCCCTCGTAAATATTTTATCCGTGTGACACACACATATTTTATTGCGTAATCCAATGAAAATAATTATTGTGCTCAAATTTCTCTTACTGTAACGGATCATTACGATGAAAGAAAAGAATAACTGAGCGATGTTTTGCACACCTCGGCCGCTCCTTCCCACGAACCGCAGGTCGTTGAATCTGGCGACCTGGTTCTTCATGACGGCGGAGGCGTTTCTCAACTCCGCCGAGTAGTTCTCATCATTACCGGCCATCACCGTGACCAGCGTCCCGTCAGGAACATCGCCGAGGGTCACCACCTGAAGGCGGATCCAGCTGTCAGTGCCCCGAATCACGGACCAACGAACATCACAGGTCATTTACAATCATGCTTATAAATGTAATCGTTCTACCGTGATGATTTCATGTAGGCCTATCTGAGAATATTTATTTTAAATTATTAGCGTTGCGTACAGATTAAACCCAGAGAAATATTAGTTTACTTAATTTAAACAAACAACTAACTAAAAAACCTTTCGCATGCAGGTAATATATTGAGGCACAAAACGCATAAAGTGTACGTATTATTTTTACGAGGAAGTGAAGGGATTTCTTATATAGTTTGTAAGAAGTGAACGAATCAGAAATTGATCCTACTATTAACAAACTGTTAATGCAGACTTTAAATTGTAATAACTATGAATTAATAGCTTTTAAAATACCATGACCGACACGTATATACACATCTCGCTCTGATTAATTTAACCGAAAGTTAACAATCGGAAAGGAAGGTTTTTATAACAAATAATTGAAACAGTGCCTTTTTCACTTTGCTAAACCATAGTAGTAGTCGCGAGGGCACGACTCGTCGGCGGCGGTGTTGCGCTTCCACGTCTATCAAGAAGACCGCAATCAAATTATTTTAGTTGACTTTACCCACATAGCAAATTTCATTCTGTGACCCACACCGCTACCCGCAAAAATTCTCATTTGAAGAACATAAGCTGTTTGATGAAGCCTTTCTCTCCACATCCCGACACGGTTAGCACGCCAACGCAGCACGGCTTACCTCCACCTTTACATTTATTTAATAATTATCTTCGACGTGATATTTTTCAAATAATTAAATGACTGATGTTTAGTGCCTTTGTACTTTTTGAGGACACGTAGTGATTTACCAGTGTGTTTATGCAAAGATTCGCCGACCATTGTATTACTCATTAAGCGCCAATTTATCATAATATATATATATATATATATATATATATGACGCAGACCAGTGGCATTTCTCAACTTAAGTGTTTCAATTTAACTGTAATTCGCTGTAATAATATCTCGTGTTACTGTGCCACGGTCCGTCAAGCAGAATTTACAACTCAAATCTCTGATATTTTATGCACGTTTAGGAGTTTGGAAGTAAGCGCGATAATGAATTGGTCGAGACATTTCAGGCCAAACGCGCACATGAAACAGTTATTCGTATTTTTCTCAATATAATAGAGCACGAGAAAAACGCGCATTTTCCTTACCTTGAATGCCACAGGCAGCGTTTTGTTACACCGCCAATGCGACGGCAGCACGGAGCAGAGAAAGTTCGGGCTGTCCGTGCGAACCAGCTCGCCTGCGTGGTCCGCCAGCACGTCCACCACAGTACGGGCTTCGTTACGAGCTCTCACCGGTCCCGGAGTGCCCATGGGCCCGGTGCCGTCTCCGATCTTGCTGCAGGGGAACGACGTCGAAGGCGGTGTGAACCGTCTGGTAGTTGTTGGGTCTACGGGAATATGCATCACAACAACTCGGTCAGTCCTTTTGAAACTGGCCTTTATATGTTGTCTTGTGTGCTTTCAAAGGCCGGTTCCTTGTCCCCGTACGGACTCTCTGCTCCAATCTGGCGGTCCGCTTTTTTGGAAAGTTCCCGTAAAGTCCAGCGGGCTCGCGGCGCTGTTGACCGTGCTGCTGTGCCTAGTGCTCAGCAGTGCGCCGAACTCTCTTCTCGGCGCTTTCTGTGCGGATGTAGAGTTACTGAGACGCCAATAAAAGGGGGAAAAACGCTCGGTCTCCGGCGCTCCGCTTACAGCCTGGGGTGTTAAAGCGCGAGCAGCATCGCTCTGCCTTCTTGCTTTTCTCACAGTCTGCAGCGCAAGTAGAAAACCGCAACTCCGACCCTTTTCCGCAGCGGTTTTTTAATCTTGTTGCCTATGCAAATCCTGTGCACTTTCTATTCTGCACCTGATGCTACTCTTTTACAAAGCATTATAATGCTAGTCAAATGTTTCTAGACTGGTGCACATATAACAGCAAAAGCTACAAAATACCACACTTTTAAAATAGTCGCTTTAAAAGTCCTGTTTTATGACAGGTTCTGCTGAACAGCCACTATTAGTTTCTTTTTATTTAATTTCCATTGAAAAGGCAAACTACGTGTAGTCCACCAGTCTTGCAACACATTTAGAAACAATTGTATCGGATGGCTGACTTATCGCTGTGTTCACACCAACGCTTATCGCCCTGCGACGCGCTTCTGTCACTCTTTCTACAAAACGCAGGGAGACGCTCTCTGCCTCCCGACGCTCTTCCCTGTGGAAATCCGCAAATTGCAACCGTCCCGAGCGCTATTTCATGGTTAATTTAAAACCACGATGCTTAGTAATACACATATATATTTGTTCAGTCGTCTTTTTGTCTTCTTCCGCGACGAATACAACTATCTTGACAGTCAGCGACGAGTTCCTTATCTGATTGTAAATTCAAACAAGGTCAAAAATGACTACAGGTCTTGTCTAAATTCTTGCCCTCTTCCGTATCCAATAGAGGTCTTTGTTCTGCAATTTGCGAGAAGCGTAATTCCGTTTCGCAGCGTTTGCCGGGGAAGCCAACAAAGGCGCGCTCTCTTTTTGCGCTTCGCTGTAAGGTGGAGCAAGAGGGGAAAAGTGCCGTAATATTATTTACTCAAGTGAGCGGAGTTTGTGGCGGCCGCAGATTGGCGACGCTTTCCGCCAATGGGCCGCCTGGGCCGGGCTATCACAAGCCAATCATACGCTTTCAAATGCAAGCCCATTCAGTCGTGCGCTGATAACTCTTCGCTTATCACATTTATTTTCATTTATTCTTACCAACCGCTCTTTGCGTAATATACTGCTTTTTATTTGATTAAAAACACGCACTTTTTTAAATTAAATAGTGTATTAGGCGCATTTTTGAGGGAAGTTCAATTAGATGTCTTTATCCTATGATTTAATTATGTTCTCTACTTGTATATCTTACATTATACGGTTAATTTAGGCTTTACATTTAGCTAATTTAGGTGTAGTAAGCGTCGCAGTAAATGTCATATAAAGTTGTACCACGAATGACAGCAAACCTTACTTAAGGACGATGCTTCTCTCTTAAGTGGACCGTTACCTGCTGCTGGAATCTAGCGTTTTGAGTCTCGGCCGATGCTTTATGTGTTACATCACGAAGCTTTGACACCTGCGATATTTAAGATCAAACGTTTTAATTATCTGTGTAGATTTGTTTGTGTGTATTTCGAGACCAATGACAACGTGTTCAAGGAGTTTCATTTACGGGTGGATTTATGGGTAGATCACAAAAACGAGTTTGTGATCCTCATCAAAATTATTTAAAAACACTCACGCACACGGAAGAATACATTATATATTATTTATTAGGATTTCATATATTTTCGTGACGTTCAGGCTAAATGTGTAGACATTTTCGTTTATTATCAATTAAAACCTAATATTCAAGAGAGCGCAACAATTAAGCGTATCTTCAGGGTTTTATATTTTAAATATAAAATATAAATACGGCAACAGTATTTCTGTACAGCTTCCACCAAGGTTCTCAAATATGTATTTACTATTTATTTTTTACTAATTACTTATTGTGCACAGATTAGAATGTAATTAAATCTCTGTGGTTCTGTGTGCGCGTTACTTCTTCGTATCCTCATAGAATAGCGTTATTTATCGATTAAAAGTGATTACAATAATGCGTAACAAGTCACACCAAAACCTTCCTAAACAATCGCATCCTTTAGTTTGATTTTCTTGTGTTTATGTTAGTTATATAGAAATGAGTTATATTTAATTTTCAAAAGGCACTGTTTGTAATTTTGTATCGATACATCAACCACGATAACATGTAAAATAATTAAAAAATGCAAAGTTGCATAATTTGCCGTGATGTGGGGGTGTCATGTTAGCATATTTATTAGTGGGAGTTCTGTGCCGAACAGGTTATTAAAACGGTATCCTGTGCCGAGCACCACGCCCTGCAGCGTGAAGGCGAACCGGGTGGCTATGCGGGGGGTTGGACGCTAGTTGGCGCGTTTGTCGTTTGAAAGAAGTCAGCAGTTTAAAGCGCGGATTCCCTCCGTACGTTCGCGCACATCTGCGTCGAAAAGAATTTGGGGCGAAACATGTTAAGCAAAGCACTAAACATATTTATTTTTAAAATTTCGTTTGTAGCATAAAGTAAATATGACCAAAATGTTCAAAAAATGCACGTAAATGCAATATTTTTGATCATATACAAAATAATACCTAACATATGCCTATATTTTAAATGAATTCGTTACAATAATTTATACATTAAATATGTCGTTAATATTGAATAAATACATCTTGTAAAATGGATGGAAAATTTAACTAAGTACATATGGCGAATATTTTTTTCTATTCATTCATATTCTGAATTAATGAGACTGCGCCAAAAAAGTCACCATCTGCTAATTAACAGACATAAAAATCGATAAAAATACATTTATACAGTAAATTTCGTTCTCGATCGCATGATAGAATCGGTTGTCGGTTTACCTATTAACCGAATATTTAAAATTAAGGTTACCCTCATTACAAATGTTGTGCTTTCCCTCAAAAAAAAAGTTTTGAAACCACCAGATAATCAGACGAACATTTTGTTGTATACAGCTCAGTAAAACGTAAATAAGTAGTGGAAAATAAAACATTTCAGAAGGCAGCGGAGACTGTGTTTGCGGCTTCAGCCTCGCGCGGTCAAATTCTCATTTAAAACCAATAATTAGCAATTCTTCAGAAGATCCCTATAGTGTGAAATGAAAAATGTGTCTTGAACAGACACACCCGAGTCGGTCTGGGATAAAACCAGGGAAATACAAGCGACGTGCTTCTCTTAAAGATCAAACAGGAATTAAATGAGTCAGCCGGGATAGCCGCTAAGGTTGCGAGATGAACCGTTTAGAACTTCAGATCATAGCAACAGACTGCATGTCTGACTCAGACAGATTTTCCACTTTCCTCTTCTTTATTTTGATTTTTTAATTCCCCTTGTTACTCATGGTATTATGGAGTTCATAAATATTTCAATTCTATTTATATTTGAGTTACATTCCAGATATGCAAATAAAAAAATACAAAATATTTAAGCGTTAAGTTCAGTGTTATACTATACTGACACGTAACTCTTCCCTTTCCGTTTGTATAGTAATTATATATTTCTTTTAAACATATTGAATATGATTAAATGAAAAGCACAGTTAGAGGTAAAAAAGTTAAAGTAAAAAACGAATTCCTTTAAAGGTCGGAGATTAGCAAGATTTATTTGTTTTCTTTGTAAGTAAAATGCGCTTTATATCACGTGGGGTCATAGACTGAAAATAAAAGGAGCCCCGGGTCGGCTGCGCTCACCGCACGAGCCAGGGGAAGCGTACAGCGCCAGGGGTGCCTGGCCTCCCGCTTGTTTGGATCCCCTGCGGCGATGGGTGCCGATCCAGCCAGTGCTGGAGCATTGTAGATGTGTTCTGCGTGTTTTTATTGCCCTGCAGGATAGGTAGGCACTGCTGGTTTATTTTTGACCATCCGAGTCTGAGCGGTCTGTAGGCTTGTGGGATTGGCGGTAAAATGGGCAGATAACCCCTTTTCACGCGTGCCGAGGGTTAGTCATAAATTAGTCATTTAAAACAAAGTAATATAACTGGTGACGTTTTCTAAGCTGTTTATTTATTATAGAAAGAGATAAACTATCCAGCGTAGTAGTAATAATAATTATAATCATTTTTTTTATTACCATCGTTCGTAAGTAGTATGATAGATTATATTAAATTCTACAAAAAAAAAACCGTGCAGTTATTTGGTAGATGCTCGTTCCATCTCCCTCGGATAACTAGGGGACGCCCACTAAATTCTGAAGCACTCTTTTCGACATGATGACTCCCAAGAGCGGCCAAGCACACCCCCTCCACCCCTCCAGATTTTATAAGGGAAACACCAACAAACATTTTCATCAGCAACTTCTTAGCTGGAAGTTATGTGTAGACACACATATGACTAACGCAAAAGGATTTAAAAGATGGCGATACCTCGTAAACAGAACCCTAGGCGAAGAAAATGGGCGTGATGAGAGACACTGTGCAATAATTAAGTAGGCCTATGGTTATTTGTAATCACGCGGTCTGCCGCCAAAATAACATCAGCTAAGATTAGCAAAAACCTTAATGCTGAAGGATGCGGAGCTTTTCATTGGGGTGCCCGGTGTTGGGGGAAAGCAGACAACGGGAGCGTTATACGCTTTTACCCGTTATTCACTCTCATATATAGGCTTATTATACTCTGTGTGTGTGTGTGTGTGTGTAGGGAGAGAGAGATGCGTTATTGTTTTCTGTAATATCAGCAGTCTAATTCCGATAATTTGCAAACAACTTGCGACATGACAGGCATACCCGTATAAACCTGGTTTAAAATTATTCTGCTGGAAAGTGATTTTTAAATAGACTATGTATATGATCATTAAAGATGCCTTGTCTTTCGGAAAGTTTATCTGCTTTATCCAACTGTTCGAGACCCTTGTGGCTCCTCTAGTAATATCAGCTATGAATTTGATCTATTTGTAGGCCCAGAAAAGGTCCGCCGTGGCCACGACATCGCTGATATTTCAGCCCGTCATCCCGTCCTGCCTCCCTCCATTATTAATGTCAAACCGCAGGCGAAAAGAAGCTGCACACCAGTCATATGAACCTGTCATACTTAGACTCCAGCATTTCAACAGCAGTTTATTCGGTTTCAGCCGCACGGATCCGTGTGCTGAACGATTTTTAATGATCCGCGCTGGGTTCCGATGAGATACCCCACTGATATTTAATACAGTATTTAGGCTATCGTGGACTCAGGCTACTATCCCTTTCTTTAAAATCCGATGAACAGAGCAGCGTGCGCCTTATTTGAACATAGTCAGCTTCTGCCCTTTTATTTGCTCTGATGTTTTACGGTCATTTACCCGAAGAATACAGTGGTCTCTATGCTCACGTCGCTTGTCATCTGGACTATTCAGATGCAGTTATCTTTTCGTCTTTTCGCTCTAAAAGGGGACGCGGTACTATTAGCAGTGTCGTGAATGTTATGTGGCTCTTAGATTGTGGTTATGCACGCTAACCATTTTCTGTCTATACAAAGTCCAAATATACAGCGTTTCCTCTGAGGCTTTGACGCCCACTAAATCATTAAAAGAAACTTCTTAAACACCCAGAGGTCGCTTATTTTGATAAGGTCACGCACTTATCACATTTAGAAATTATTTTAAATAATTACACAATTTTACCCCCTCCGGTTAAAACCTGTGGAAGCCAATTACGCGTGAAGAAACAAGGCTGCGGCCTGGTGGTTGGGGTCGTTGGGAAATAGGTAGGCAGTTTTCGCCAAATCTACGTACTATTTCTTCACCGCTTAACTAAGTGATAATCCGGCGGTACACGTAACACCGACTGTAGCTGAGCTGTTATCTTCGTCCTTCTGTCCAGCCTGGAGGACCTGAGCCGGGACCGGTGCCCGGCATATTTTTTTTTATTAATGCTTTGCTGTCCTAAGAGACCGGTATTCACTTATGACGAGTGTTTCCTTCATTCGCCCCCGGTTGTTAACAGTTTGGCGTGTGCAGATATCATATGACTGCATCTTATTTTGTTATGATGGGTTTGTTTCTTAGCGAAACATAGGCCTACTATCTTTATGGAAATATGAATCAGATTGATCATATAGACCTACACCAATGAGCCATTTCCAGTTTGTACAAACAGGCCTATTCCGGTGACGTATTAATTGAAAACTGGTACAAGGGGAATTAGAAATAGTTTGAAGGTAACAGATGACGTAAAATGAAGATGTCTATTATTAGCGCTACCCCTGTGCTAATCGGAGGGCCGGAGCGGCGCGTTTCTTCCTAGAAGAGTTGGTATTCCCAGATTAAGGTGCTCAGTAGTAAAAAAAAATAATAATAAAAAAAGATATTTATTTATTAATATTCTCACTTTTCAGAATAAGACGTGAAATGAGATATTTTTATAGGTGACCAAACAAGGAATACCTTTACCAAAAAATAAACTTGCCGAAGATCAATATAGAGTACAATGAACAGTTATTACAAATATGCCTCCATTTATACATTTAACCGAATTTAATGTCAGTAAAATGATATAACTAACTAAATAAAAGCCGTAACATTTAAGAGTTAATTAAGAATTCAAGAATTAACGTGGCTTTCAGAGATGTTGCTTTTTCGCGGTTCTGTCTAAAATGAGACGGCTAAAACATTTAGTGCAAAAATGGAAATTTTACACACGGCGTGTTTTTTCTTTGTGAAATTTCAAAGGCGCTTCCTCTGCTGTCATGTGGAGTAGTGTGACACTGTCACTGGCATGTCACCGCAGATGCGACGCTGGCGTGCGGCCGTGTGTCTGTAATTTCCTGCTTTTTAACGGACATGTCTCGTCTCAGAGGTGACTCAGTGAAGATGTCTCTTATCTGCAAGAGGCAGAATGGGGCCCTTTGTGCTCCACTCCGTTTTTGTTTAGTGTTTAAATATCGTTATTTAGATGTTGTAATTTATGCATATATATTACATAAAATGATGAACGAGACCTTGACATGCTCCAGACCAGAAACTAATTATCGTGTTAAAGACGTGACCGCCTAAAATACTGCAGTGACTGTGAGCAGACCGGGAGCTTTCACGACATACTCCGTTTATGCCTTTACCTCCCCGACGTTTTAATGCCGTTGCAACGTAATGCACCTTAGCGTGTGGGAATGGCTTTCCTGTCTGTGCGCCAAATCGCTTCACGGATTAGATAATCTATTTATGATTGGGTAAAAGCGGGCTAGCCAGTCTGAACTGGAGACTGCGGCAGGGACCTGCGCGCTGTCTCCGGACCTCCCCCTCCAGTGACTGCCACGCCACCACCAAACACCATAAGAAATATTCCAGCTGTATGTGGGATGTTTTTTTGTTCATACTGAGCATGTCCGTTTGCCACACACTATGTGCTCTTCATTATTTCCGTGCCATTCCCGCGTCAACAGTCACGATTCTATTCAGGGTAAATTTCACATTTTTTTTTTCACAGTCACTGATCTGAAGCCACAATGCTTTTTACAAACGAGTCCTTGCGTCAAATACAAGGAAATGTGTGAATATGGTACCTCAGAGGCCAGAGCATGATGTATCTACACTTAAACTCTAGAGGGGGCTACTGAGTCTTTGCTGGTTGACTATGCTGCTGATGACTACTCTGTTAATGGTTGCTGAAGTCTGGAGCCGCACTGGCCTGTAAGGGGGGTGCAGGTGCTGGCAGACAGAGACCCTTTGCAGGAGCCGTGGGAGGTGATCTCCCTGTGGGAATCTGACACTGAGCCTAGCCTAAAGCAGTAGTTTGACAGCATTAGCACAGTGGAGATGAAATAGGCATCCTGAGCAGGCCCATGTCTTGACCAGGTACACAGTGATGCAGAGCCCTAACCTTAAGACACAGCGCCACCTAGAGGAGGGACCCCATTTACATCCTGCTATTGCTGCTGCATGTGCATCCTAATCCGGAGGGAGGCTGGGGGCCAGAGAGGGTTAGGGTTAGGGTTAGGGTTAGGGCCAGAGAGGCCCTTAGGGTTACGGTTAGGGTTAGGGTTAGGGCCAGAGAGGCCCTTAGGGTTAGGGTTAGGGTTAAGGTTAGGGTTAGGGCCAGAGAGGCCCTTAGGGTTAGGGTTAGGGTTAGGGCCAGAGAGGCCCCTAGGGTTAGGGTTAGGGCCAGAGAGGCCCTTAGTCAGTGTCACCTGCATGGATGGATGGACAGTGAACAGCTGGCATGGCGCTGCCAACTCACTAGGCACCATGAGTGCCGGAGGAGGCGCCCAGTTGCCCCGTGACCCCTGACCTTTGCCCGGCAGCAGGCTGAGCCCTCAGTGCAGCTGCCCAATCAACACTGGCGTGGTGCTGGCAAGCTGTTGGTGACTCGTCACCACAGGATTTGAGGCTCTGGATCCAATCAGGCGAGCCCAAGGAGGAATCACAGCTACTCTCTCCACCGTCTGCATCTGACTGTCTCTGTCTGCTTTTGGTCATGGCTTCTGATGCCATGAGCGCAATCTGTAATCTATAGTAATTGCATGTTGCAGAAAAACATTTTTCCGCTGCGATAATCGCTACAAGATGTTGCTCAGCGTTGCCAGTGACAGTTACCCCCTCCCACCCAGCTGGCCAAACGCATTGACTCATTCTGCTCATCGCTCACAGAGCCATTTATTGCGGCCGGCGATGGTGGCTTGATGGGAGGCGGGGCTTCTTCCAGGGATGGACCGAGAGGGCTTGACCCACCGCCGCTGAAGTCAAAATGTCTGGTTTTTGGCCTGATGGAGCTGAGTGTGAGGAATATGCCATCCTCAGTGGCTGGCAAGGATTGTGTTTCACTCCTGGCTGTATCAGGAAAAAGATCCAGCTTCCAGAGCCCCTCAGCGGGACCAGGAGCAAGAGCCACCCTTCCTCAAAAGCAGAGCCCATTCTCGGCTTCCTGGGAATCCTGTGTTTCCCAAATCCTGGAGCAAACTACTTTCAGATACTTTTGAAGTCATTTTCCAACAGTGATGCTTAAAAATGATTCATGAATACATATGAGTACCATCATTTATAAAACAGTGATATCCAGTCCATGTCTGAAAGGAAACTTTGAACCGTAACACATGAAAGTAAATCCCAGACTGATCTCCTCTCCCTGAAACATCTTGCAGTGAATTTCTAAGCAGCGACAAGCTACTGAACGTACCGTCCATCGCTCAGAGTTACGTCAGACGATCAGCACGAACCGGGGGCCAAAGCCAATGGCCAGGATGCGTGCTGACTGCGTCCGGGAAGGTGGGGGACCCACAGAAACACAGGCTGCTCATGGTGTTTCAGCGACGATCAGGGAGGGGACCTCTGCTTCCTGGCTACATGTCAGCGGTAAGCCTAGGGACACACTGGTGTGTGTGCGTGTGTGTGTGTGCGTGCGCGCGTGTGTGTGCGCGTGTGTGTGTGCGTGCGTGACCGGCACCTCGCTCACCGCTTGAGGGGAGATGGATCCTCAGCTGATTGGCTGTTAGAAGCTGTGAGTCACATGAAAAATTGCATGAATGCTCCCCCC